>CALYDF020003148.1:0-14324 GCA_944474145.2 Dicrocoelium dendriticum
GGCGTATTAAATCCACAGTTAGGATTATTTTTGGTTGGAGTTGATTAATCAGCCAACTTAATAAATTACTTGGACGATTGGACCGTCAATTGTATTAGCTAGCATAATAATAGTTATATTACACTGAGATTAGGTTTATTTAAAATAATTAGTCAACACAATGGATGTACGCCTCTAAGATTTTGGTAGTGTTTCAAATAAAAATGGACTAAGAATTTTATACGTCTGAAGGATTTCGTCATATGAGTCCACAAATCTAACACAACTTAGGCAAATTGGATACACTTCGCATTATTTCATAAAGGATTCGTTTTGGCAGCACATAATTTTGGTGTATTTCATCATTCAGTTGCATATACTATCTGTCCTGTCAGTTTGTTGCTGATGAAATAGACGAATACCGCAATTTGTACTAGAAGCACACTGGAGTGTATTGTGCAAAACATTCCACAATACGCCCAGGTTTAGAGAAGCACGTGGTTTAGGCTCAGTTTTATATAGTTCTCTGCTCCAAATCAACAAGATACCTCTGAAATAATAGGGTCAAGTTGGTTGAGAATGCTTCATACAACGTTTTTCAATGCTGCGAACAGTGAGGTCGATCGTGGCGCTATTTTACTATTCACTAGTGCTTATCTCCACCGACCGTTAGCATGCGACGGGTATCTTACTGTCTGTGGCGAATATGCGAAGTATATACTTCGAAACCTCACTGGACGGGACAAGGAATCTGTAGGCAAAGAAAGCAATGCTATACATAGTTCTGGACGGATAAGAAGAAACATAACTTCCTATTACTGTGATATGATAAATCAAATCAAAATTCGCAGCCAAATTAAGAATAGGATCGCAATGATAATAGTAAAGAGTTGAAGATGGGAAAATGCCTTGGTGTGTCGAAACGGGTAAGTTACTCTGCAGTTATTCACGAATAAAATATTCGACTATGAAAAGTCAATATTACAAGGTGGGAAATTAAATTGCGTTTTCGTGCGAGCGCTGGAAGCAAGCATTCCTACATTACTGTGGAAATAATTTTAAAGTTGTTTGGGAATAGGGATATCATGTTCTCAAATAGGTAAACCAAAAGAGATGAATAATAAAGTTCGTTTAAATAGCTTCCAAAGCGTCGTGATGCTCTTCATTCTACGCTTCTGACAAGTAGAATTTTCAGAAGTCTCTTCGCAACATACCACTATATTCTCACAGTAATATCTGTCGAACCAATTGGTCAACTTTAGTAAAAATAGAATAATGAATAGGGATTAATGAATGCATATGAACTGTAGGCGAGTGGTTCATGTGGGATGACTGAACGATTTAAATTATGATTAAGGATCAAGGATGACGGTAACATCTTGACGTTTTCATTACAAAACATATGGCACAATGGATCTTCGAGATTGCTCCTGCAAGTGTAGATATGGATGTGTAACAATAAAGAGAACTACGTTGCATGACTTATTTGAAGTTTTTCCCGGTCCAAGAAAACTTAGATCCTCCATCAGCATACATATTGTAAGCAGTTCAGCAGCATTCAGGATTTGTAATTAAGATTAAGATTTTTTTATTCTGAAAGCCAGTAGGCTTGCTCCAACCGAGTCTGACAGTCACTTTCATTCAACAGAGTATAGAATTACGATATTCTTTTATTTGTTTTCTGGTTTTGTCTACTTGCCTGTACTATAAGAATAAATCCAAATTCGCCAGACTGCATTACAAAGCTATATATCTTTATATGTGTAAAGGGAAAGCACGCCCATACTAGCAGCTATTGCCTTGGTAATCAGCTGATATTTTACATTGTAAACAGTGCATTTGGAAGCCGATGCAAACACATCCACGGTGAGCAATCAACGCACATCGAGGGAGTCGGTGGGCTGGCGCGCGTAACAAGCAGCCCAGCCATAGGAACCTGATGCGGGAAATATCGGTGCTGAGAGGTTCAAATCCTTTTTCTGGGCCATAAACAATGCGTCGAACACGCTCGTTACTCACGCGGTGTTCCCACTATATGTGAGCCAAACTGCAAAGGCACCAATTTTAGAACGTAAATAGCCTCTTCATGCCCAACGAGCTTAGGTGCCAGGTTTCTCAACCGTACCGCAGGGTCGAACGTGCCGCTGCATTGTACACTCTACCCTTCAGGAGTAATGTCGCGCCGTCGCCATAGGTGGCGAATGTTAGCAAAACACTTCGAGCTTTAGCTAAATGGTTCGTGAACTCGTCTTGGATCCCAAGGGCGCTGACACAACTTCCCAGGTAACTGAATTTCTGATCGACTTCTAGCTGATGCCCACCAAGGGTCAGCGCAGGAGGCGACCGTGCCCATCTTGGAGGAAGTCTTTTCACTTCGATGGTGCTAAGCAAAACCCGAAGCAGATGAAAGCCAGTGCTGTCCAGCGCGGCTTGGCACGTCCGGGAGCTGTCACAGCTGGGGCAATGTCGTCTGCATACTCCAAGTCAAGAAATCGTTCTCCTGGGAGTTGATCCAAACCTTCCAAGTCATGTCATGTAAATGCAAACTCCATGACTTCGTCTATAGCTAAGTTGAAAAGGAAAGGTGACAGCGGGCATCCTTGTCTCACACTGCTAAAGATACTGATGGGTGGCGACAGGTTGCCGTAATCCCTCACCCTGCCCGTGCTACGCGCATTTAATGCTTGGATAATATTTACATAATTCTCGGGCACACCTTTCCCGAGTAAACAATTCCAAAGGGCACATCGATCAACCGAAACGAATTCACCTTTGATGTCGAGGAACATGACTAGGGTTGGCCGCCAATTTGTGTGACGGTGCTATAACACCTGACTCAAAGTGAAGATGTGGTCGATGCAGCCACGACCACGACGAAACCCCGCTTGCTAATCACGCATCTGGCTTTCACGAGCGACAGTCAGTCTGTGAATAATTATGGAGGCGAGTAATTTGGAGGCGATGGAGATCAGACTGATTCTTCCGTGGTTGCCGCATTCCGAGCGCGAGCCGTTTTTGAAGATGGGAACAATAACGGAGCGGCTCCAGTCGGTTGGGACAGTCTCCTGCTCCCACAGTTTCACTAGTAATTCATGAAAAGCATCAACAGGAGCATGGCCTCCGAAGTTGAAAAGGGTTGGAGGAAGATCATCTGGTCCAGCGTCATTGTTCAACTTCAACAGTCCGATCGCACGTTCGACTTCTGAGCGAGAGGGTGGATCCAAAGGGACAGCCCACGGAGCAGAGAGATCAGTGACCGGCAAATCGAACAATTCTAGCCAATTAAAATGCTTTTCAAAATGCTCAGCTCAAAGCTCCAAAGGTTTTGACAAATAGTGGATAGACTGTCCACTCTCATCACAAATTGTTTCACTTACACCAGGTCTCCTGCTGCCCGTTTCCCGTATCAGACGGAATAAATTACGATGGTTGCCAAGGGCAGCGGCCACTTCCATTTCTGACGCACGATGAGAACACCAAGATTCGCGGTCTCTCTTCAGGCTAACACGGAGTTTTGCCCGGAGCTCTTTGCGAGTTTCATTTTGCTCGCTTCCAGCTGGGATATGCCGGCGAGCTTGGATAAGTTCCAGAGACCGAGAAGAGACCCAATGTCCCTGTTGGCTATTAGACATACCACATGAGGATTTGCCCGCTGCTAGTAAGGTCTGGTGAACATGTCACCAGTGAACTTCAATTGTCTCCAGTGAGCGCTTACTCAACTCGTATATCAGCCTAATTCGATACGCATTCAGAACAGTTGGCTTTGTCAGTTGCATGGTGTCAATGCGCTCACAGCGTCTTCGCGGGCGTCCGCCAAAGCGCATACGCATATCAGCACATACAATTGCATGTGCAGTGTCCACACAAGTTCTCTAAATCGAGCGACAATTCTGGATGCTGCCTCTCCAGCTGTAATTAATAGCAATTTGATCGATCTGTGTCCAAAGCTGGTTCGAGGCTGGTGGGCGCCAAGTCACCTTCCGGCGGGTGCTGTGTCGGAAATTAGTACTCGCAAGAAATAAGCGAACATCTACACACAAAGGAAGTAACCGCTCACCGTTATCATTACGGGAGCCTACACCGTGCTGACCGCCCAGATGCATTTCGTCAGTGGACAACTTTTCAGCTTGTGCGTTCATATCCCCCGCCAGCACAACAGTGTCGGTGCTTCCTCTGTGGCGTAGGAGCTGAGCCAGTTGGCGGTAGAAGTCGTTCTTTACCGAATCATCGCTACAGTTTCTGGGCGCATAGGCAGCGATGATGAATAGACACCTATAAGTCCAGTGCGACTTTGAAGCTTTATACGAGCCAGCCAATCGAACCGCACACATCCGGCTACTGAATGTAATACAATCAACCAGAGCAGCTTCAGCTCGAGGACTCAGGTCAATGCCAACACCAGCTTGGCAGGGGCTCAAAGCTGCATCGTCACCGGATAGGCGCACTGAGAAAATACTGCTTGCGTCACCTGAAGGAGATCGCAGCGTGAGCACAGAGCTCGAGTCTTGCAGGCGGGTCTCTGATAAGCAGCAGATATCGATCGAGAGGGTCTCCAATTTTTGGGCAACTGCTGTCTGTTGACCGATTTGTAGGAGTGTGCGTACTTTGTCGCATGCCAATCTAAATGGCGATCGAGGGCTCCAAACGAAAGCCGATGAACTGGATTGGACCGCTTGGTTGGACATGGGCTTGTCGAAAGGAGAGCAGTGACGCTCCGCGTTCATATGTGAGTTGAAATTAGTAGATAAATACCTAAAAATGCATGTTGGGGGAGGGCCATGAATCGGGGAGGGGTTGAAAACTGTGGGATATAAGTGAAGTTGAAAGGGGACGGTAAGAGTGAAAAAGCGTAATAGGGGTATAAGGAAATATGAAGGCTTGAGCCATAGCATCCAAACCCCTATCCACCCTACAAGACGCAGCAAATAGCGCACCGTTGAATATCCTCTACCGTGGCCAAAGCATCAGCATTTAGTTTTAGTTAAGATTCATGGTATTGCTTGGGCAGGATAATGTCAGTTTGTCCAGGCCTAGGCAGGGGAACGATTAGGGTTCTCAACCAAACCCATTGGTGCAAAAATCTGACCGCAAGGCAGCGGGTTTGGCGTTGGGCTACAAGGAGTCCGTTTTAAGGAATAAGGTGCCTCCCTCATACCGACGCCCATACTGCAGGACCAGAAGGCTGAGTTTATCCGGCCACTAACCATTGACCAATCTGGTATGAGTGACTCTGAACGTGCAAAAGCACCACCCAGCATAGCTCAATGGATCACTGAGGCACACAAACCAACACACCACGTTAAGGTCTAGCCTCATTGCGATGGTCCGCACACCCCACCTCTATGGTAACCCAGGAGGAATAAGACCGTGTAGCATTCAGGTGGAAGTCATGTTGCATCAACGGAGCCGGCTTACACTCCTTCAACCTACACTTGGGCAGCATTCACGTCTAACCACTTTCGGAAGCATGCGTACCAGACTTAAACATGGCGGTATCTGGACAGTAGTCCGCTCCACTCTGGATAGAGCCACCATTAAAGTCAAGCATGGTTATATGGATAGTGCAGGCATTGCTTTACAGTTGCTTGGAGGCAGTACTACAGGTTGAAGTTGTTAGTAAGTTAGGCACCTTGCCAACATTCAAAGCAAACGCGATCACAAGTGGATGTCTAAAAAGGACACCGAATTTGAAGGAGAATATGCACGCAAAGTGGACACGGAATATGCGGCAGAATAACTAATTGCGTAAATCAAAGGAAGCGAAATTATTTGTATCAAGGTAAAGGAGATACCATTTAACTCGAAGTCGGTCGAGTTCAACACCGGCAAAGAAGCATGATGTGTGCACCATGAACCTCAGCATGACTCATTCAAATATCATTAACTTATTCGGCTTAGCTCATTATCAGTAATGAATTCCGCATCGCGCAGCTCCACATTAAAGTCCCAACCTCTGGTCCAAAACTGGTTCGCAGGTAAGATTATTCTGCCTAAAAGCTGAAGATGTTTTTGTAGCCAGTGCATAAAAAGAAGAAGAAGAAGAAATATTTATCTTCCAAAAATCTTTATGCTTCACCTAGCATGTCATCAAGGTTTATCCTAAAATACAGAACATCAGTAACATAGCAGCAGAGATTTCAACGCAACCAAGCGCTCGTGTTGTATGTAAGATCATCCAGTATATATCTAGGCTACCATTTGCTTATCTTCCAAAAATGTGCTTCAAAACCTTTTCCTAAATTTATGTACATTCCTCTCCTTTTTCTACGTCATCTCGCATTACTCTCAGTACGGATAACACTGGGATGAGTTTCTTGGTATAAATAAGTGTTTTCTCTTCTCTCAATTGCTTGGCAAGCATATGAACAGAGAGTAAATTGGTGCAATGTTAAAAGGGCATACAATCAGTTTCATTATGCAACAGCCGAGTATTGCACATTTTAGTCTCGCTCAGTCTTACTGCTAACGGCGGAATACAATTCGTATATTTATCAAACAGCTGCAGAAAAGCACAAGGCTACTGTTTTGTTTACATAACTGATTCTATTTCTAAAGTCAACTCTACAAAAACCTAAAGCCCCACATATTGCTTAGATGAAATATTTTTAGGGGAACGTCAACCATTCATGATAATCTTGGCAGCGATGAAATTGCTCTAAGACGAGGAGCAGCACAATTGTAAAACAGCAAAAGATGAAGTTACTCCGATAAATTGCTCCACGTCCGACAATTTTATCTATGCCTGCGTCTAACTCCGACGAATGTTTGGCTCAATGTTTTCAATTATAAGATCGAAACCTTCAAGTTATTTATAAGTAAACAAATGAATCTATAGGAACATGCAAGTCCACGTATAAAACGATGCGATGAGTCGCATATATACCATCTTCTCAGTGACGTCTTCCGAGTTTTTCCTCCCATGTCAAGCCATTTCGAGTTATGCGAACATACTCACCGCGCAATATTTACTCTGCTTAATGGGCGGTCTCAGAATTTCTACTGGCGTATCCACACGAAAGCCTTATTCTTTAATATCCGTTTGCACACGGGAAATGTAGGTTACTTTTAGTTGCGTTCATCTTTTAACTCATTAATGTCGACAGAAGCCAAAGTCAGTTATATCGGACTACTTTCAAATCCAACTAGCAGATTATGTTAAATCCTAATTACCAGCGTGGCAGCACAGATGACAGTTTCTTGGAGGGCCTACCAAGCTTGGTATCCACGAAGCTATAACAAATTCCTACATGACTACAGACAAATGTACTGCTCTGCCAGTGTGATATATTAGACTTAGTTTTCTATTATGAGAGCTCTTGTAATTGGCGGCACGCTTTGATGGAACCACTTTGGCTTTCAGAAGTCAACCTAATTTTGCTAACTAATCTCCAGTATTAACCGTTATAGACTTATAATGCTCGACGCCTTCGTTCATAGGGGATATAGTAGGAACCTTTGGAATTTTTGGTTGCCCACATTTGGGGTATCTCAAATGCGGTGAAATATTTCTTCTGCCATGTCGGCCAAAACCGTATTCTGTCTGCCACATGTAGACGTATACATGGGCCTAGATGCTATTGAATCTTTGACGGGTCTAATCGCTTGGATGTGCATTGCAGGAAAACTACGATTTTTATACCCATTTTACGTCTTCTCAGCCTGATTCGTATATCCATTACAAGTTGGATCAAAGAGACTGGATAATTCTTTAGGGAAATCGTTTCAAACGCCTGGTTGCCTAGTCTGTTGGAGCACACCAACTGGTGTCGCAAATGCAGCACACTAGATTTGTCCACATTAAACCGAAAGCTATTATGAATTGATCACGTATACACCCTATTCAAATCGGCTCAAACTTAGGTTACTTCCCATTCCCTATTGATCGCACTACACAGCTTAATCTCATCGGAAGAGAGCAGTAATGTTTAGTTTACGAGGCGCATGATACCGTTGATATACATGGAGAATAATGGTTGTCCCAGTAATGATCCGTGTGCTACGCCGCCTTCAATCTTCTTTGAATCTGATGGGATTCTGCTATAGTTTTGCGCATATTTTCCCTAAACGCCAGTGTAGGAGAAGATTTATAACCTGCCCTAGAATAAGCTCACCAATTTTCAAGGCCTGCGGCTTAAAAATTAGAATGTCATGGTCTAACCCGATGGCTTTTAACCTGTGCGTAATTACTCCGAACGCGTGGTGCAATGCAGCCCACGGAATCATATAACTTGTATTGGTTCCACCGCTAATGTTTGAATGAAAAATGTAAGGGAGGAAAATGATCCATACATAGTCAAAATATGTGAAGGTTCTCATTGCGAATTAGATGCAGGTTTTTTCCGACTGCTTGGCTGGGGTCCGATGGACGATGTATACGTTCACTTGAGTGTATTAATCAAAATAGCTAATGGCCAACGCCAGTGGATTTTGTTTTCTTAGTTGCTTATTTCAAATCTTTTCCCCTTAAATTCGCACGCAAAAACAATCTCACACTATATGAATAGCATCCCACTTAATATTTCACTTCACATTTTATGACCTGCTTTGGTATATTTTATGCTATTAGGTTTCGTATCTCGACATGATCCATCATGTTAATTGCATTACTGCCCAGTTAAGCAAAGTGTGTATAATGATGTGTATAATGAGATGTAAAATAATGATGATAAAGTACCATCGCACCTATTCCCTTGCACTTGTATGCTCGGTGTGTTGCTACGCTGACATCGGCTCCTCTTCGTCTAATTCGTCAAAGTCGTATTGTAGGCGTTGGTACGGCGTGCCTGCCATTAATTAACTTCTGATAGTGGTACTCGATTAGGTACCGTGGTAGGGACGGGTTTTCAATACCATAAAACTATTCAGACTATGTGGCGTATTAAATCCACAACTAGCATCATGTTTTGGTTAAAGAAACATTCTAAAACTGAGCAATCAGCTAGGCTTATAAATTCCATTGATGATTGGCCGTCACGTGTATTAGCTAGCAGAAGGATAGACGGATTACACTGAACCTAGGCTTAGTTAAAATATTAATTCAGTACAATGGCTATACTCATATAAGATTTCGGTGTAGTGTTCCGCATGGAAATACATTGAGCGATTTGTCTGTTTAAATGATTTCATCATATGAGTTCACAAATCTAACACGATTTAGGCAAAACAGATGACTTTCGCATTCTTGCATTACAGCTTCGTTGTGGCAGTCATTATTATTGTATATTTCATCATTCAGTTGTATCTGCTATATGTCCTGTCAGTTTGTTGCTGATGAAATAGACGAATACCGCAATTTGTACTAGAAGCACACTGGAGTGTATTGTGCAAAACATTCCACAATGCGCCCAGGTTTGGGGAATCACGTGGTTTAGGCACAGTTTTATATAGTTCTTTGCTCCAAATCAACAATATACTTCTAAAATAATAGGGTTTATTTTGTTGAGAATCCTACGGACGATTCTTTTCGACGCTGCGGAAAGAAACGGCAACCATTGCGCCTGCTTTTACTAATCAGTAGTGCTTATCTTCACCCACAGTTAGCATGGTACGGGTACTTCATGGTCTGTGGCAAATATACGAAGTATAAACTATGAAAGCGCACTAGACTGCACGTCTTCAACTTCATCAACTGCAGCACATTAGCCATTTGAACTGATGCTTCGCTGCCATACAACCATGAGGACCTATGAAATAAAGAAGTAGGAGAGGGAGAGAAGGGGTACTAACTTGAAAACCGTAACACCCTAAGCAAACATTCAGGGCCAAGGGGCCTACACCGTAACAAAGAGTTGGCTATCGTGCAAAGATAAGACGGCATTGGCGAGACAGCTTCCTTGCGGCTTTCACTGCGGACGACATTGCCCTAATCTGTGACAGCTCCCAACCATGCCAAATAGCATTGGACTGCTTAGCACTGGCTGTCAATCGTTTTTGTGCTATGCTTTGCTCCAGCGAAACGCAAGGTAATTCTCCAAGATTGGCAGGAACGCTATCCGCGCTAAAGCTTTGTCGTGATCTGCTAGAAGTCTTTCAGGAATTAAAGTACCTGGGCAGCTATATAAGCACCAGTGGGTTTGAAAATGAGGTTACGAACTGTATAGAAAAAGCTCGAGGTGCTTTTGCGGATCTCCGTCACCTGTGGCGCAGACGCGACATTACACTCGCCCTGAAGGTCAGAGTTTACAAAGTAGCCGTCTGTTCAACTCTCCCATATGGCTGTAAAACCTGGCCCATCAGGTAGACAGACATAATGAGGCTCGTCGTATTCGATCATCGCTGCCTTCGCAGCATAGCTCATGTCTGGTGGGAGCAGCGCGTGAGCAATGAGCGTGTACGACGTCGCGTATTTGGTGCAAGAAAAATGAGGGAACAGCTCTGCACCATTAGATCACACACCAGGCTTCGATGGTTGGGCCACATGTGGCGCATGCCAGCACACCGACTCGCGCGAGGTGCATTGTTTGCGCGTTGTGGGTGTATTTGGAAGAGGAGGAGGGGAGGCCAAGTGATGACTTGGTCGAGAGAAATGAAAACCATCACTTCGAAGTTGGCGTCGGTTGTTGCATCTTGACTGCCTGGCTGGTGTCCTAAGGACGGTGAATACGTTGGGTTGGACGCACTCGCAGATATGGTTTGGAGCTGGCCCCAAAATCTTTTGTGTTGTGAGTTGCTTTGTCCATCACCTCCTGCTTAGCATCAAAGTGCAAGTTGGTGTCCTCTTGTAGCTGGTCAATGATGGACCCAAATTGACCACATTGCCATACGTTACGTGGTGTCGTGGTTCCATCTTGCACTACCGCTCATACTGGAATACCTGCCTCGACTCTTATTTTGTCTAGGTACGCTGTTATTTTTCCATGAGCTAAGCCGGAGACGCAACATGGCTCTCCTCCTATTTAGAACTGAACAATTTTCATAGCCCCCGATCAGGCAAACCTACTATGACGCACTACGTACCGAACCTTCGCTGTGCTCTCCTAATTATACAGCTTCAGTGGAAAAGGATATCGGCCACCATGCACGAAGCAGGAGCATCCGCTTGTGGCACTATCAATTGTCACCACACTAGTCACTGGATGTCCGAGAAGTCGGTGATCCTGATGGAATCCAGAAGCAAATTTCCGGCTGGCTTAGAGCACAATGTGACTAGGCGGACTATTAGGCGCGAACCAAAGCTTATCCTATTTGCTTTCAAGAAAGCCCGGTGTACCAGTAGGGCTCACGAAATGGAGGAGGCAGGAGCAGTGAAACTGTACTGGACGAGAAAAGGAAACTGTAGGCTAAGAATGCAGATCTATACATAGGTCTGGACAGAGAAGGATAAACGTAACTTCATGTAACCGTGATAAGATAAAGTAAATTAAAAATAGCAATGAAATTAAAAATTTGATTGCAAAGATAATAGTAAATGGTTGAAGTTGGGAAAATGCATTGATGTGTCAAAACAGGGAAGTTAATCTGCTGTTATTCAAGAATAAAATATTTGACTATGAATGGTCAATAATACAAAGTGGGAAATTAAATTGCGTTTTCGTGCTAGCACTGGAAGCAAGCATTCCTACCTTTATTTGAAAATAAAATTAAATTGGTTTGGGAATAGATATGTCATGTCCTCAAATGGTTAAAACAGTAGAGATGAATAAGAACGTCGGCTTCAAAATCTTCCACCGCGTCGTGATGCTCTTCATTCTACGCTTCTGACAATTAGATTCTTCTGACTTCTCTTCGCAACATGCCACTGTTGGCCCACACTAATGCTTGTCGAACCAATTGGCCAAATTAAGTAAAAAGAGAAAAATGAATAGGGATTAATGAATGCATATGAACTGTAGGTGAGTGGTTCACGTGGAATGACTGACCGATTCAAATTATAATTAAAGTTCCTCGATGACATTAATATCTTGAATGTTTCATTACCAAACTTAGGGCAATAGGGAGCTTCGAGTTTGCTCCGGCAAGTTTACGTAAGGATGTGTAAAATTGATGATAACTACGTTACATTATTAATTTCAAGTATTTCTAGGTCGAAGGGAACATAGTTCCTCCATCACCATATACCTTTTAAGCAGTTTAGCTGTATTCAGAATGTGCTGATTTTGATTTACCTCTATTTTGAACTGGCAAAACATGGACTTTCGCCAACCGAGTCTGGCAGTCTCTTTCACTCAACAGAGAATGGAATTACGACAAATTTCGCGTGATTTTGCTAAGTAGCTTTTCTTTGATTAAAAATATAATTTTCCTTATCTTTTGATTCGAAATCGGTTTTCCACCAAAATTCCATACGTGAGCTTAAGTTGAGATGCTTGTATCAGATTGTAAAATGCAATTAATTTCGACTTCATTTCTCCTAGCCAACGAATTTCTAGTCAAAATTATCAATTCCGGAGCCATGCAAAATATTTAAGGATATATAAATAATGCTATCATCTAGTTCCTCTTTTTGAAGATCCTGCATTTTATCTTAAACATAACCCTACTAACTCACACCTTCCAAATCTGGTTGCTCAAATGAGTTTAGTTAATTGTCTTTCGTGATGGTGTAATTCTTGACCACGGAGAAGAGCTAAACTAATCAAGAGCCCTACAACGATGTCACAAAATGAACTCAACATCTAAATGACCCCCGTGGGCATCCAACCCAATAACCTAGAGCACAAGTCACTCATCGGTTGCAACAAACCTAGGGCACTGTGAAGAACGCCGTACAAAACGATAAGATCTACATAGCTCATCGTAGAAACGATATATAAAGCGGAACTCACAACCGACAAAAGATGGTATCCAAATGTCTTGGAAACACCTCGTCATAATTCATTAAAATAGTTAAGCAATTGCACAGCGTAGATGACAATGGAATATGTTACGAGGAGAGCGACACCTCCCATCCTGTCTCGTATATGTGCACACCAACCCAACATTTGACGCTTTGATAGTACAGGAGCGAATTAAGCCGCGACAATTCTTACTCTCTACATACTCGACAGAAGCCACGTACTTGTTCCCAATATCCTTGCTAGGGTTGAAAATGGTTAGGTTAGTCAACTTTCACGCCAACTGCAACTTAGGCTTGCTCCTTCAACCACTTCCTTGTCCACAGCAACGGCGGCATTCACAAATGATAAATTATCCGCACCTGCACATTTGCTAAGAATAGATTCGGCCATGCTAATCCCACGCACTACTTCTGCGTTCATATTGCTTGATAACAGGAGCTCATAAAACAACAAACGTAACCCACTGAACCCATGCCCAATCGTCTGTTTCTTGTACTGCTACTGAATGCCAGCTCCACTAAAAATAAATGGTATTTCCTCAACCTGTGTGCCTATGTCAATTACCCACAAGCAATCCTCGTTAACTAAACGTGGTACTTCTCCGATACATTGGATTCTCTCTTTATGTTTCCTTAATCCATTTTTTGGGATGATCGCGGAACACGCAAAAACGAACGATGAACAAGGGATTTATATGTGCATGACCGAGCTACTTCAAATGTCACATTAAAATTTTGGTGGAAATATCCAATTAACAATAATCAGAGTAAACAATTATTACTTCAAATACGAAAAGTAATGCTTGCGTTTGCTCTGTTTCCTTAATGCGTTTTTCTTTCCTTCTCCATGTTCCCCGGATAACGTTGTGTCATGCCTGTAAACCGCACGGCATTTTCCATGGTAATTTTGCGGCTGTTACACTTCTCTTGTTTATGTTTTAATAGCTTGGGTCAAATATAATACCATTTTTTTCCGGCGATTAATTCTCCTACTAATTCATATTTGTGATGATGTCTACTGGTTGATACTCAACGGCTTGCACTTAGCTATTCGAATTGAAATTCTGGAACGATCACACTGCAGAGCGCAATACTGGATCTGGCATCGTTCAGCAGTAACCTGGCGTCAGCTTTTCTGGCGGATCTTAATTCCGATGCAACTTTATTAACTAAGACTATATAGCGAAGTATTGCCATCAGAACGTTGCAAATAGCTTTGCAGGCGGAAATGTCGAATTGTTTATGTATGACTTGATAAAAGCGACGCTCACTGTGGTGATATTCTATGATTTGCTCTCTAACTGCTTGTGTCTATTTGCCTGCACTAAATGTGTGGCGGCCAATTTCACGAAAGCGCATCACAAAGTTAGACATTTAGATATTTCAAGTGGAAAGGCAAGCCCATACTAGCAGCTACTGCCTAGATAAGCATCTGAGGTTGTCATATTTTCCACGCTGGATTTTGTTGCCCAAACCAAAACAGGTAGCTAATTAATTGTTCGAACTCTTATTCTTATGTGTCAGCACAATGGGGATAATTGACAAAGTAGATCCAATTAAATTTATTAGT
>CALYDF020003149.1:0-38287 GCA_944474145.2 Dicrocoelium dendriticum
TACATGGATTTTCCGCGACGTTCCATTCAACGACCTCATTGACGAGGCGGTGGCGTGGAATTATGATATCCCCCTACCTAACAAAACGCAGCAATTCAATGCCGCGATAATGTGTCCAAATAATGTTGTTCCATTTGCAATTGAACAGTGATGACAAAATGGCATCAGTCTGTTCCGTCGGCAGAAGCTCTTCTATCCACACCATCCATGCACCATTAGTTTTAACGCATTTCCGCCAACTTCCATTAATTAAAACTGGATCTCTTTCCGAACATAAGCAAGCGCTGTTTATTTTGCAATTATTGTAGGGGTGCCAGCCAAAATATATATTTACCGCTTGCGATTGCACTCGCTAAAACGTAGGGCAGCTGATTTCTGAACAGCTGTTTAAGAGCCACTCGAAGCATTGTCGCCAGATCTGCAGTATACATGCAGTCTGTGTACAGGCAGAGCTTGATATTAGATGAAGCTTTTTTCCAATCCGTTGCAAAATTGGTTCACACATAACTTTCAAGTTAAGTGCTTTGGCGTTTTATTACACCAGCTTGCCTTCTCCGTCCACCATGAAGTCTTCAGTTAACTAAGCAACCAAGTTAATAGGTGTTAGATTTGGCAAACGGAAACGCCTTCTCGCAGTCACCTAGGTTTAGTGCAAGTTCCTTGAAAGCTGCATTGTTCGCAGACGCCAATGTACAAAAATTGTACTGTTGCGACTAAAAATATTTCGTTTGCGCAAATTATCTGCGCTCAGTGGTATTCTAGGCTAAATAGTCAAGAATGGCATGGATGTGATGCCACCGGTCGCTCGGATATTTCATGAATTCGACATCAAACATGCTGGAAGCACGTCCTGCTCAACTTCCATAATCGTCTCCACAGTACCTAAGATAAGGTCATTATAATTACGCGGGTTCCCGCAATTAATGCAAAATATAGCGTTAAGTATATATATAAGTAATGATATATATATGGGGTGGATTAGCCTATGTTGCGCTAAAGCCGGTGTTGGCTAGATCCTGACAAATGGTCTAAACACTGCTACTATTGTTGTGCCATTTGCTCATGTCCTAGGGCGCCTCCACTTGGCGACCGCTGGGTGGGAGTTGGGTTTCGGTCTTCTCCCTGCTGAGATCCAGGACACCAATCAGAATGAGTCAGTGAACTGATCATGTGCTAGACCCGCTGCATTTCGGGTGTTCATTTATTCGATGGCTTTGGCTGAGAACCCGAGTCGTTCTCCTGTCAGGATTGCGCGCCCTGGCAGTATCCTAGTCCATCCTCTTCGGAGGTTAGGAATTGGTCCATGGAACATTTCCCGTAAATCTAGCCTTGGAAGAAACAGGGCTACGGTTTATAAGATCACAACTCGATTGGCGTAGCGTACGAGCGCCACACATTTTCTATGACGGTGGGGGTACACCTCCAGGTTTTCAAAGTTTTGCTACTGCCAGCGTCAAGCGAGGCAGCCCTGGTCAATTTGGGGGAAATCCATTAGCGTCTGGCTGTGGTTGCACGTGCGCATGCTTCTACTGTCCTAAAACGTATATACACAGTTCCAGTACCTCCAATGCGGCGTGTGACGGCCGTCAAGCAGATCCCCATCTGTCCCTGCAATCACATTCCCCACTGCCTTTGGGTCAGACTATTGAGCCAAAGACTCCGGGCGTAGTACCTAAAACAATCTGCACGTCACTCACTGCGTTGTGGGTCAGGTTATTTGACCAGAGGCTCCGGGTGTAGTCCCACAAGAAAACCTCCGAAGCCAATCGACCGCATAGCGTATGATTGCCCACCAATGCAATCGTATGCCTGCGCGCAAAGCACTCAGCATCGGGTGCTGGAACGTGCGCACACTACTGGACCGGAACTGCAGCGAGCTTCCCGAGCGACGCATTGCACTGTTCGCGATGGAGCTGGCGCGCTACCACATCGATATTGCGGCGCTCAGAGAAACTCAGCTCGCTGAGAAAGTTAAGTTGCATGAAGCAGGTACTGGCTACACATTTTACTTGGGGGGGGGGGGACAACGCCGCCTGAGCACCACGTGATCATGGGGTCGGGTTTGCAATATCCGATCGCCTCCATGGCCAGCTGGTGTGTGAACCAACGGGCATAAGCGCGCGACGGATGACTGTTCGCCTACGACTCGGAAGAGGTAAGTTTGCCACCTTTATAAGCACGTACGGTCCGACCATGTGTTATCATGATAACATGCGTGATCAATTCTACACTGCGCCATCCTGCGTGAGACGGTCTGTGCCTAGGAGCGACCGACTCATTTTGCTGGGTGATTTCAACGCGCGCGTTGGGCGTGATTCATCGGTGTGGACAGATGTTATCTGTTCGCATGGTATTGGTTCAGCGAATACGAACGGTGACAGGCTGCTCTCACTGTGTGCCACTCACTGCCTGACGATCACAAACACAGTTGGTACTGCGTGCGAGTGATAGAGCAACTTGGACGCACCCACTGAGTGGTCACACTCATCTGCTCGACTATGTCATCTTGCGTCAGCGTGATATGCGTGAAGTGCATATGACACGTTTTGCGTGGAGCTGAGTGTGGCACTGATCACAAGTTGGTGCGGACTAACCTGTACATATATTTTCGTAAATCTTTGTATTGCACTCCCGTCGTGCTTCGGCGTAAATTTAACATTCTCTCCCTCAGTGCTGTGGCGAAAAGTATTGAGCTGGAGAAGGCGATGTCTGCAAGCCTGTGTGATGTGGACTGCATACTCACAGTGGGCGACCTGTGGCACGGATTGGCAATCAGGTGACAGCTGCTGCCGAAAAGACCATCTGGCGCGCAAACTGTAGGCTGTCTGATTGGTTTGATGACAACAACGTGAAGATCGGCGCATTGGTGTCGGTTAAGAATGCAGCATTTGCTGCACATGTTGCAGACCCCAGGGACTTGGGAAAGAGTGTTCAGTTTCGCAAGCTTCGACGGCGACTGACCCTAGAGCTCCGTCGCATATGCATGGTGGACGGAGTAGGCGAAGCAGGTGGAAAGTTAGGACGAACCCCGCCAACACAAGGAATTATTTGATTTCTTGAAGGCGGTGTTTAGACCAAGAATGGAGCCGCTTTGGACGCTGATCGATGGTAGTTTAGGCGCTACCTGCACACAGACTGCAGGCATAATGCAGATTTGGCGGAACCACTTTGACTATCTCTTGAACAAACGTTCAGAGATCGACTGGCCTATATTAAACAACCTAAAGCAGCTCGATGTGTAGGCGAATCTGGCGGACACGTCGACACTGGATGAGAAGCATAGAGCAATTGCTAAGCTGCCAAAAGGCAAGTGTGCCGGGGCCGACGGGATGCCGCCTGAAGTATGGAAACACGGCGGACCCGCGTTGTTGACCGCGCTGCACCACTTTGTGAAACGTGTATGTATTGAGAAGAAGGTGCCTTCTGAGCTGAAGGATACCCTTTTGCTGCCACTGTAAAAGGGTAAAGGTAGCAAGCACTGTTGCATGTGGCATCAACTTGCTGAGTTGTGTGGGTAATGTGAAGGCTCGAATCATGATCAACCGCCTCGTCAGTCAGGTTGTGGAACCTAACGTGGCGGAAGAGCAATGTGGATTCCGTTCGGGTCGCAGCAAAATAGATATGGTGTTTGCAGCTCGTCAGTTGCAGGAGAAGTGCAGAGAACGACACCAGCCATTGTACTCGCTTTTTGTTGATTTCACCAAGGCATTTGATAGGGTGAACCGTGAGTCATTGTGACTGGTGTTGGGGAAGTTTGGTTGCCCGCGTAATTTTGTAAGTTTAATTGTATGTCTGCACAGAGGTACTCGATAGAGGGTGTAGCTGAGTGGAGAGACCTCGGTTGACCTTGCAGTTTTCACTGGTGTGAAGCAAGGCTGTGTCTTAGCTCCTTCCCTGTGTAATATATATCGTCATGCCATGATGTCTTGTGCTTTTGTTGTCGCTTGTGCTTACGGTGTTCGTGTGGAGCACCGTATTGATGGTGGGTTGCTGACTATCCGTCGTTTCGGTGCGAGAACTCTATTCTGTGATACAAATATCCGTATGTTGCATTTTGCTGACGACTGTGCGTTGATTTCATACAGCGCGGATGACTTGCAGCACATGACTAATGCTCCGGCTTCGACAGCGGCCAAATTCGTGCTCAACATCAAAACAAGCAAAACTGTCTGTCTCTTTCAGCTTTCAATCTGCAATCTTCAATATTGCAGCGAATCAGCATTGGTGCTTAAATATTGAAAACCACTTCCCGCTTCTTCTACCTTGGGTGTTTGATGTCGACTGATCAGCATATACACTGTAAGCTTCGTATCCGCGTCTCGAAGTTAGCTGTGGCATTCAGGAAGCTTGCTTACCATCAACCATCAAGCTTACCATTTGCACCAAGCTGATGATGTACAAATGCAAGGTGCTATCCTTTCTTCTATACGGCAGTGAATCGTTTATGATGTACCGTCGGGATGTGCCATATCTCGAGCGGTTCCATCAGCAGTGCTTGCGACGGATTTTGCGTATCAGTTTGGGTGACAGAGTTACAGACACGGAAGAGTTGCGCCGTAGTGGGATGTTAGCAGTGGACTGCATACTTTGCTGATACACCTGAGGTGGTTTGGTCATGCGAATTGTATGGATTCAACGCGGATACCGAAGCAAGTCTTACATGGGCAGCTGAGTATAGGGAAGCGGCACGTGGGAAAACCAAAGTTACGTTACCAGGACATAATTAAAGTGAGCCTCACAAGTTCCAATCTTGACTGCGTTTCATGGGATTTGAGCGCGATTGATCGGCGTGCATGGCGCTACCTGATAAAGACGACAGTTGCCGAGGTGCAGGAGAAAGCCCTCATGCATGCAGAGCAGAAGCGGCAAGCACCGATGTGTTATTCTCCATCGACAGCACGCGCATGCTGCTGTAACACATGCGGTCGCGAGTGCCTGAGTCAGGCGGACTTAGTGTGCTATGAGTGTGGTCACTCCGAACCACTACCGAAGCGACGACGTGTCCTGCAGAGAACGTAGGCAGAACCAGCGCAGCGTTTAAAGGTACGCTGCATTCGATTTACTAACCGCGCGCTTGCAAGCTAAGTCTATTTATTTCAGGTGGTGAGTCTTCAGTTTTGTCCTAATGCTTTTCTTTCTCAAATAAATATCCACCTGTAGGCTCTTCTATAAACCTACACAACTCACTTAAGCCAATCGTAGTTAATTTCAATAATATATTCGTGATGGTGGCATTTCCGTAAATATACTTTCTGACTCGTGAATTATCTCCGATCCTTTGTTAACAACTTATTTCATATGCTCATTAATTTAAGGTTTTTGTCCCGTTTCCTTAAGCATTACTCAATTTGTTTTCTTTGCTAGCTTTCTCTTAAGTGATTGGATGTTGCTTGATATCCCAGGTGTGGCTGCACTTGATGTGCATGTTGACATGGTGCCTCCCTGTCTATTACCCACCACCTCGTCCATAGTGGCTCCAGGATACAGTTGGTCGTTGCTGGAGGGGACAGGGTGCACGTTACTTGTGGCCGTGTTAGGATCAAACAATGGATCCAAGCACACAGTATGGAGCGGACTACGGTCCAGCCACCGCCTTGTGTGCGCTTGATTCCCCAAATACAGCGTGCCTGTATCTGCTGTGAAGGAGTGTGGGCTGGCTCCGTTGATGAAAAGTGGCTCTCATCCACCTGCCTCCCGGTCTTATTCCTTCGGGTTTATACTGGATATGGGGTGTGTGGTTGGAGCTGTGGGTGGTGCAAAGCCAGCCACCCGTGGTCCCTCTGTAGGCTCAGGCGTCCTGTGGCTTGCCGCATTGACAGACAAATCCAAACCGGATGCCGCCAACTACATGCATTCATGCTGGCACCCGCGAAAGGCTTGTGATGTATGAATTTTACGGGAATATCACGATATGTTCTAGTCTTGTTGCGATGGACAGCGGCGCAACATGGATTATCTCCTAAATGACAGAGCGACGGTTTGGCAAATTCATGTGACACTAAACCTGTAGTCCGTTGGTGTCAGAAGGCATGCATGATAAACAGGATTTGGGTGACAGAGGAAGTCAAAATTAGAAAAAATGATTGGAAAAATGCTAGAAATTGTATACTGTGTACGCCAAGGCTGTTAGTGAGTAGGCTACTACGAAAACGTTGGCAGCCAAATCAATGGGTCCAAATATCAGAATAAGTATTAGAGGTACGTCAGTCAATAAAACACAGAAGATCGAAGTGATGAATGACGAACAGCATCAGGGCGTACATGTAACAGAATATTTCTGCAATCGAGAAAAAGATACACAGGCTATACAGACATGCGCTACTCTGTATGATGAAATCATGTAGGGCTTACAGACGTTCGGTTAGCATCGTCAGTGACATCTACTGCCTAAATTGATTTCCAAACAGATCCCTTGACGGAAGCTTGTAAACTGAGTTTGTTTCATAAAATCATGTGAGTTTTTAATGTTTACCTGTAAGAGCGAAGTAGGGAACATATTTTTATCAGATGCAAAGCAATTGAGGAGGTTGGCTGTTTGCGATCTCTTGGTTTTTATTCACATGAAGTATATTCTATTTGCTGAGCCCAGTTATCTGTAAAACGGGCGGCTACATTTAGCAGACAATTTAAGCTTGTATTCTAGCTTTCAGCCATCAGTACATTAGATATAACTAAGTAATTGATAATGTATTATCAGCTACGTTACAGAATACGCATTAGTAAGCAAAATCTTCTCCCGAAAACCCACTCGATCTGCATTGTCCATAAATAGACTTCCAGCACCGCTATAGCGCATGGCATGTGTTGTATATAGTTGGAACTCAAAACTAGGTACAGGATTTCACTTCAGCATCTAAATAATTTAACTACATCTAGATGTTATAATGCAGTTTGGATATTTGCGGTTTTGTCTGCGTAATAGTTTACTCAAAGTTATTAACCACGAATTCCAACGCATTCGATCACCGGATTTTTCGACTTATCATTCAGTAAGCTCGATCCGTTAAATTTTATTTGCTTAAACACATAAATTAATTTCTGTTTCATTTTTCCTAACTTAGCAATTATCTGCCTGTCTCTTACATTTATTGCTTTCGTTCATTGAGTAGTATTTTCCGCTCAGGCTTTATCTCTCATCGTATCACCTACTTTGGAAATTGACTCCCTTTTGCGGTTCGCCTATCTACACAAGAATTAAAACTTCACGTAATCTCTACAGATCATACCAAAGTATAGCAGGCGCATGCCATATCTGGTGAAATAGATATACATGCAACTCAGTGATGTCCTCATTTCTCTGTCCAAAGACTGCCGCGGCCATCAAGGAAGCCGCGACAAATCGCGTTTTGCCCTTTGTGAACTTCCGCCTGATCAATATTTAGGGATCAGCATTTAGGAGACAAAGACCTTCAACACTGCTACGAGAGATGCAGCATCTGCCGTGTTCTTAAACCATGGTCGCGACATATCTCTGCGAACCATATTTACAGCGGCTAACGTAAACTACACAAGCGATTCTCGCAATAGTGGGCTCCGCATCACCAACCCAACAATATGTTTTGTCAGACCGAGTCATTGAGCGAGTACGGCCAATAGCAGACACCAATACTTTCAATGGCGTCTTGTCCCAGAGCACATATGTCAACTGTTTTGATGCAAGGGTTAAAGACCTGCAGGTGCAGGTTGCGAAACTTAGGCTGCAAGTTTATAAACTAAGTTTGAAACTTATGTTCACGGTCTAGCAAACACCATTAAAACAATTTAGTTAAAACAACATGCCGGCTGGCCATCGGCATAACAAGCGCTTCGGCACCGTTGTTGGTAAGTGAAGCAAGCATCGTGACTTCGATGAAGCTTTGGGAATCTTTTCGGCCGGCCTGTATTGGAAACCGACACGACCGGTCACAACTAAATTCCCATTACCTAACCTAAATAGGTAGGTTCCGATGTAGAGTTCCCAGTGGAAACCGTGGTTGAAGTTACTAACATACACCACAGGTCAAATGAGATAATCTATTCCTTATCAACGAGAATACATGCCACGAAGAGTCAACCTATTGCTACATTCGGTATGAAGCTGCTGGCGCACAATTTACATCAGCATAATTTATACCAGCACTATATGCTGGTTCACATCCAAGATGATACATTTCCTGTGACGTCTAATATCATGCGCTACGTCTATTTAGTGTTTCCAGCTATTTCGGCCATTATTCAGTGACTAGATCCGAACAAGCGCAAGGCGGCTAAAGCTGAACTCTAACGCACGCTCGAAGTTGGAACAAACAACCTGTCCTTGAGTTCATAGGCATCGACGTAAAACAGAGTACAAAAAAACCGATTACTAATGTCCATGGGATGACTGCATGGCACTAACTGTATGTACCGTCCCATGTAAAAGCCAAGTTAAACCTATACACGGCTAAGCCACAGCATTAGGTTTTAAGTCGGTTTCTAGAAAACTGATTTCGTGCGTGGCTAACATCTTATATAAGTGACGCCAAACGATAAGACTAAAGGGCGGTCATTACACTTCTTTGTCTCTTTGATTATTGCAATAATCCTTTTCGCCTCGGCTACACTGATCAAACATTTAAGCATTTCATTTTTGAAGTAACCATTGTAACAAGGCGTTTATTCATACTCGGATGACACTCTCAACCTTGGAGCTGAGTACAATACCCACCCTAACTTTACAAGAGGCTGCCACAGCAGCATATCCGGAAGCGTACCACAAATAACAAGAAGACAAGCCGGGCGCAATTAATTCAACAACCATACTAGGGTCATTTATTCTAATTTCTAACACTGCACACGTCAATACCCGGTTTTCCCAAGGTGCGTGCAAATGCGGCTTGTTGACCTATATCCCAAAGAGTGCGAATGTTAATCGCCGACACAGAAACGGCGCCGGGTGATCTTGTATTGAGCTATTGCAGACAGGAATCCAGTATGTGGTGCAGGAGGATAACTGCAGTTTGTTCGACTACGTTGGGATTACGTCTGCTTTTAATTAAGCCGGGAACTTCATAGGAAATACTCATAATAGGTTTTGTGGGGGAACATGAGAGACCGGTGTAAAAGAAACTTGGTAGGCGCCAAATAAAGTTTAAATATCTAGACTAGCTCTTATTCGGCGTACGACCTACCCAGATGCGTAGAAACCATCGTTTCATGTGATAAAATTGCGACCGCGATGCATACAATTGGGTTTGCGTGTGTAGAGATTATCAACTTACTAAAATGTTTAGGTGAATTGCAAACCCATTTCTCGTCTTGCCAAGTACTGCCCCTCACATTGCGCATGTTAATGTTGATCTTGTACGTTCCTTATCCAACTCAAAGGCCATGCTCTTCTCACTTTTTAGACAGATGTACACATTAGCTAGGAGCTACTCCGATTGTCGACTGCTAAGCTGAGACACTTACACAAATTTTTATAGGAAACTAGTTAACTCACTTTGTTTGTCTCAGCATAGACCTGCGCAACATAGGATAACTCTTTGGCGGACCTTTTAGCAGGCTTCTCAAATACTTGGTTGTCAGCACAAACTAGTCACCTGATACCAACTTTCAACTATTGTATATAGGAGAGGTTCCAACGTCAACTTAATGCACCATATAGTGCACAACCACACACACTAGACACAAGTCACTTTCGCTTGTTACCTTAGAAAAAATGTACATAATCAAAGCGGTTCAGCGTGCCACTACTGTTTTAACCGTTGTCTGCCCACAGCGTATACCTGGTGCGCTGATCTAAATAAGTGTGCCAACATCCCTAGATGGAAACAAATACCATACGGGACAAATTCAAACCAAGTCTACAATCGCACATCTTGTACATCGTATGAGAAGTGCTGTACTGGTTAATCCATCCGAAATTTCTGAATTGTATTAAGAGTTTCCGCGAAGGACCAACGAAATAACTGGTAATACATCCGACTTTCAATGCGCAAAGCAACAACTGCGTTGGCGGAAAACTATGGCGTCCGGAGATTTATGTTTCACATGCAGCAAGCCTGTTGTAGTTGACGCAGTTCGCGGTGAACACAGTCGGTTATTTTATCATCGAAATTTTTGCGTGTGAAATCAGGAGCCCATTGTACGAGTTGAGTCAACGCTTAACAAACGGCATCTTTGCCCAGGATTGTAGTGCCTAGCTGCTCAACCGGTAAGAAAGAAAATTTTCCCTTCGATATTTAGCTATTGCACGTTCACATTCATCGGGTTTCACGGTTGTTTCTACCCCAACAACAAGCCCCGCATACAAAGGTAAGCAAAAGCTTAGTATAACGATTTCCTTTTCAGGCATTCAGGAAGAGATCATTGCCCATCCGACTGCAAGTTAACAAACCGTACCCCAGTATATAGCTCCTATAATTTTTATTGATGACCCTCTTCCTAACCGTTCATCGATACATTGTCAAAAGTGCACCGTCGATTTCCTTGCAAATGGACGCATTGTGCAGGATGCGGTACCAGAGTAAGCTATTCTGTGCAATTTACACTAAATTTTTTAATATATTTAGCGTCAACATGGAAGCAAGCACAGTAAAGAAAAGGCTGAGAATGAAAAACCATGCTCAGATTAAAACACTCAATCAATTGCCTGAGAAAAGTCTATACGCCCACACTTCTTTCATCTTTTAGCCCATGAATACGACTTTGTGTAATGATACCCTGCATGGGACATGCGCATCCAAGGCACTAAGATAGGGCGCAATGCTGAACTATTGCTCGCTGCTTGCTGATAAATACAAAGCGCAGTTTTTATCGCCGTTTCTGCATTCCATCGGGCTTAAAGCATTTCTGACCATTAACTGCAATAGCAGCACGTTGGGTGCCAAGACAATGGGACTCAGTTGCGTTGCAATAGCACATAGCTCCAGAGCTCGTGGTCTTAGAATAGCGATCCTAACAGTGGCAAATTTGGTGCCAAAGTAATAGGACCCAGGTGGGTTGTAATAGCAAACGGCTTCAAGGATCGTTATTTTAGGATAGCGGTTCCATCAGTGACACATTTGGTGCCAACGTACTAGAACCCAGGTGGGTTGTAATAGCACGAAGTTCCAATGCTCGCGCTAGTAGTAAATATAGGCTCCAACAGTGGCATATTTAGTGCCGAACTAATTAACCAAGCTTGGGTTGTAGTAGCATTTTACTTCGTGGATTGTGCTCGTAGTATATAGGTACCGTCAATAGCAATCTCACGATGTATAGTGAGTTAGCACCATATAAAGCGTACTGCCTTACCGCAATGGCATTGCGTAGTTACAACTAGTACGTAGATTTCCACCTCTTGTTTACGATGGTTTAACCTTGATGATTTGACTTCATTATTTTAGGGGACGTTGGAAAATATATTGAGTGACCAACGTCGTCCATAAAGTGTAAATTTACACTGCTGAGGGCCAAAGATTTTGTCATTTAGGGTGTTACGACATTCACTCTAAGGCCCATGTTTTCGCCGCTGGCGCGAACGGGAGACATAATCCTTCAATGTTACGCGGAAATCGATTCCTGACTTGTAAGTACGTACTACCACGGTGACGAATTATTTTTCACTCATGGTGCTCTAAAGATCACTTCCTCTGACATAAAATACGGTTGAACAGAAAGATTTTTATTCAACCAACGGCGTCGATAAGGAGTTAGCCCATTGGTTAAAAACATCCATGTAGATAGAAAGCAATTTATCATCATTTCCTTTTGCTCCCTGCTAGTGGCAAAAGACCTCTTCAGTGAGAGGGCTCGCTGTCCATAATTTTGGATAGGATGATACTCCAATGGTACCATGTTTCTGCAAAAGTTTCCTAGGAATTTACAAAATATTCGCTGATAAAAAGGACACGTAACTGTGCTTGCGACGATGTATCAACTGATCCGAAACTCACAAACCCCAAATGTTACTTAATTACCTAAATTAACAATGCGTTCCACATTAAAATTTCGGGGCTCTTGTCGGCACAATCTGAGGCTAATTATGTAGTAGAGGACGAGATTATCAGTGGACGGCAGGCATTTTAATAAATGAGCTCAGCGTATGCTTATTTTTATATGTTTATTGAATAATTTCACGTTTCATTACATATATTGCATTAATGTTGCGTATGTTCAAGGCATCTACAGCTGCATGCATTACATGCGTGAATCTTTCACCAACATTACGTAGCCGCATAGTAACGCGAGTTGAGTATTGGCACTTTTGCAACACAGCATGCACAGCTGAATGAGTTGGCACTAGATTGCATGCATATCAAAATCGTTTTGCTGCACATTTTCTCGGTGTTCTTTTTGCGTTTAAAAATCATCTAGATAGGGCGCCGATAAGACGCACAACGGAGGACCCACCGACTCTTAACAGACGTTCGTGCCGACAAGGTTGTCACAAAATGTTGTTTTTTTAGGCCAAGTAGCGGAAATCCAACGTCTCAAGCGGACCTCTCATACTGCGAATATGTTACATATAGCATTCATGAAATCAGGCGACCTAAATTTGACTTTTAGCGTTAAAATGCGCGCACTGTACAATAGTGCACATACGAGAGTTGATATTTATTGTCTAGTTAATTTACCGAATATGCAGTATTTGGTTAATCGTATCAACGCAAGCAGTTGATAGGTTTTTAGCACATTAAACACAGTTGCAAAGGTACAACAGACTAGAATGACAGATTCTAGAGGGCAGTTGCTTCACTCAGACCAACTAAGCAGCGAACGTCGCCATCACTATAGTACTCTGCTCGGTCTGCTACTACTGGGCGGCGCAATTTGCTTAGTCCAGGTTCGCCATTAATCGTTGTACTCGGACAAGAAAAGAAATGTCCTGGAAAATCAGGCAAAAGTATGTGCAGGCGAGTAGCGATTTCCAATTAATTGATGTTGGCATTATATTTATGTTATACTTGTCTTCGCGTAAAGATATTTTGCTCAGGAATCCACACTGGACGTGTCAGGTGGTGCGTACATTTGATCCCTATGACTAAAGTAGTATCATCTCAGGTGAATATGCGGTTCTTCATTCAGGTGCGAAATGCACTGGATGCTCTCATCTCTTCTTTACACATCATGTGTAGGATTAACAGAGTAATAATGCCAAACCTCTGAGTTCGGTATAAGTAAAAGCACATATTGTCCACAGAAGGGAACAGAGATCCTTTACAGGTAATTTATTGTCAAGAGAAATTGTCTTCATTAGAGTAATCGTTTCAGGATGTGCTGTCATAAAATCTCCATATCAACAAATATCAAAATATTCTCACAGAATTGTAAGGAGCCGAACCCAATTTTTCTGAGGAAGAAGAGATGAGTTAACTAATGGAAGGCTAGCGGCATGCTTTGCGCAAATTTATGGAAAAGATAAAAATCAGTAGACGCAGGTAAGTGCAAGTTTAGTAGACCAAAAGCCAATGGCAGATTACGCGGCTGTATACAGCAAAGATAATAAGCCGTGGATGCAAGTAGCAGAGGTGATTTGAGTTATGGAGGCAATCGCATGTGAAAAGTGGATTAGTGAACTAGCTCCAGTGCGTTGGAGGCAGGTTAGATGGCCGAACGTTTGCAGAACTTTTAGCGGCCACTTACGGCATAGGTACTAAGCCATAGAAGCTAGTAATTAGGACGTAAACGTCAGAACGTGCGAGGCTACTGCGCTGCATCGCGTGTTGGAAGTGTCTTTCTGGTGGAACAGAGGAAGCGAGCTAACACCACTTTGGGGATTAGAGCCGATACGTAGCTAGATGCATCATCACAGCGGCATGATAGACATTGCTGTAAAAGATGAGAACCATTGACGGCAGGTAAGGGCACGGTTAGGTGACCGAAAGCCTCTAGGAATTTCAGCGACGATTTACAGCCAAGATAATAAGCCGCGGAGTCAAGCGAATATAATTTGGACATTAGGCTCTGCATAGCGCTGCGTCACAAGTTTTGGGGTCGTGCTGGTGGAGCAGAGGAAACGAGTTAACAACAATTTGTGGAATAAAGTCGATACAGAAGCTAAACATATCCTTATAGCAGTGTGACAGAAAACTGTAACAGAAGTCAATAGAAATTAGGTGTTCTTGCTCGATAACACTGCACTACTATTATTTTCGAGCGGGCAACACACAATTTCTATTTGCATCAGCTACGGTCCTCGTGATCGAAAGACCAAGGTTCACTTCAATGGGAATCGCAGTCAACATTGAGATCGCGCGTCGCAATCCATCCATTCAACGAATACGTCGAATTGGCCCACAACATTGCAACAGAAGTAAGTTAACTTCAGTATCTGGGTTGACAGGGTGCTGCATTTCATGAGGTTATTTAGTCGAAGAAGATAGAAGAAATAAGAAATGGAATACCAGTGACAAACTATGCGCAGATTTATGGCAACGATGAAGGACTGTGGAAGTAGGTAAGTGCAACTTTTGTCGACAGGATAACATCCTAGACATCCTAGAACTTCCCGAGGATCAGCACACATATGAAACTATTAAAGTCGCACATCTGTAAAGCACCGGCTTGCTCGACCGACAGAGAGTACAAAGCTCTTCACCGATACGCAAATCACTGAATTAAGCCATCGCAGTTGTTACGAAAATGCAGAGCATAGCAAAATTTCTCCCTGTGAATGAGGATATTCTCCGGTAGAGGTGGTTACAACAATTACCACTTGAAATGTCTCCCGTACTATAGCTAAGGGCGATGCGCCACTGTCCCAGTTGGTTGACACCGCCGATCGTATATGGGAACCTTACGCCCAAGCTTCGCAGATTCAATCGACCTCTGGTGCTAAGTTAGCCGAAATCAGGGGGCAGATGCTCAGGCTTAATAAACGACTCGAAGATATTTTAGTTTCCATATCCATTCGTCGACCTCGTCCGAAAAGCCGAACCCGTTTTCCATCCTCTTCGAGTTTCCGCCTAGACCATTGTATTGCTGTCACTACAAGCGATTTGGTCCGCAAGCCAGAACGCGCCGTTCCCCATGTTCATTTACTCACCGAACGCAGGGACACAGACCGACCAGCACGTAGGGGCGGCGGACGTCGCTGGTCATCGAAGTCGACTTTTCTTCGGAAAACGACCGGAAAACGGGACCTCGCTACCTTGTGGACACAGGTGCAAAAGTTAGCGGTATTCCATGCTATCCCACTGACGTTACTGCGAAGGTGACTAGCTCATTACGCCCAGCTAACGGAACCATCGTTTGAGTGTATGGTCAAAGCTGGCGCACGCTCAAGCTTTAAATACCACGATATTTTATGTGGGTATTCCTCATTGTGGACGTTCAAAAACACCCTTCCTCGGACTCGATTTCCTGAATCACTGGGACTTGCTTGCAAGTACAAAGCAACGCCGTCTCTTCGACCGTTTAATCGCGCTCTCTGTCATTGGGCCTTTGTCCGATGTTCAGTCAATCAGTCACTTGTTGCCACTTAGATGGGCCAACCCATCGGGAAACTGCTCCTCGACCGTTTTCCACAGGTCGTACGTGTTTTCACTCGGAAGCCCGCCGCAACCGATGATGTGAATCTTTATATCCTTACAAAAAGACCGCCCGTTTTTACTAAACTCATACGACTTACGCCGGATAAACTTCGTATCGCTAAAGCCGAATCACCAAATGCTCGAACTAGATATAGTTAGAAATTCGAAGAGTCTGTGGGCGTTTCCGCTTGACATGGTGCCTAAAACGTCAGAAGACTGGCGTCCACGTGTTCACTACCGCGCTCTTAACAAGGTAACATTTCCCGACCAGTATAGCATACCGCACATTCAGGACATAACGGCTAACCTACGAAGTGCCCGTGTGTAACCGAATGTTGATCTGGTGCGCGCATTCACCCAGTTCCCGGTCGCATAAGAAGACCTATCTAAAGCCGCTCTCATTACACATTTTGGTTTATACACATTTCCTAGCACGCCATTTGCTTTGCTCAACGCATCGCAAACATTTCAGCGTTTTCTGGGTTCTGCCACTCGTAGATTAGAATTCGTCTATTCTAATATCGGGGATATATTGGTAGTCGCCGCATCCGAGGAATCTCATCGAGAGCACCTCATAATCCCCTCTGAAAGTCTAGCCGTCAATAATAGCACGGTCAATCCAGGCAAGTGCACCTTTCAACAGTCGTCTATAGAGTTCCTTGGTCATCGCATAGATCAACATGGCATGAGGTCCTTAGACGACAAGGTTGCTGCAATTGGCCGTGTTAACGGTGTGATCCGTTAATATCAAGGATTTTTCCGCATTGTGCTGATTTACTCAGCCCGCTGACCGACTTACTCCATGGTCGCAGGAACAGGGATGTAGAACTTACCCTTACGGCTATGGGAAATTTTAGTGTCAGTAAACATGTTTTAGTCGCCTCAGTTATGCCTCATCATATTGACACCAAAGCATTGCGAAGCATTGCCGTCAATGCATCGTGCACAGCTATAAGCGCGCTCTTACAGCAGATGACTAATGGGTGTTGGAGACCATTGCTTTCTATTCGAGACGCCTGAAACCAACAGCTTATAAGCGCAGCACATTGAGCTGAGAACTGCTGGCACTTTACTAGACCATCCGGCACTAGCGACACGTCTGCAAAGGTAATCACTTTGTCATCTTCACTGACCATAAGCCCATAACTTTCGCTTTTCGAAATCAACCAGCTCGACACTCACCGCCTTCCGTACGTCAGCTGGATTTCGATGTCATGGTCATATAGAGCTTTTCGACTCTTCATCGAAGATATCCCCACACCCCTGACATCATCCGGTGACCCTAGCTTAGGTGACCCTCCTACAGAATGACCTCCATCCGTCGTTCCTGAAAGCTTTCGCCGTCTTACTTTCCATGCACTCCACAACCTTGCCCATTTAGGCATTAAAGCCGAGGTCATACTCATATCCGATCGATATGTTTAGCCTGTCCTGCGACGTGATCTTACGCGTTGGGCATGCGTTTCTATCATGTGCCAGCAAGCCAAGATCCAGTGGCAAGTATCTGCTCCACTTGGTCGCTCCCCACCCGTTTCAAAGCGCTTCGCTCATACCCATCTCGACGTAGTTGGACTTTTGGCCTCGTCCTTAGGAATGGCCTACATTTGGAACATGATCGATTGTTGCACCAGCTGGCCCGAAGCTGTTCCATTCCTGACGTAGCTGCGGCAACCGTTACACGCGCGTTTCTCCAAGGCTGGGTCTCTTCGCTTAGCTCTCCAGACAAAGTGACTACCGACTGCAGTCAGCAAGTAGAGTTTTCAACCTTCATCGACCTTCTTAAGATCTTGAAACGCCGACGCATACATACTACCGCCTAACGTCTATAGACGAACGGCGTGGTGCAACGTTTCTATCAAAAGCTGCAAGCTTCACTCCGCGCCACCAATGCAATGAATATAACTAAAGCTCTTCACATTATACTTCTTCACATCCGATCATCCCTCAAAACCGATTTGCATATGTCCAGCGCCGAAATGGTATTTGAACAACCGCTAAATTTACCTGGTGGCTTCTTTGTCGAGACCCCCAGAATTCCGTCTTATGATGCAAACGACTCTCGGCAGCTAGCCATGGACATGCGTCAGGTGAAGTTTACGGATATCAGAGGACAACAGCATAAAGAATTCGCACCTTAAGATCTTCGGAACTGCAAGCTTGTTTTCTTCCTTGCTGATGGTCTACGAAGACCACTTGAGTGACGTTAGAAATGTATTTTCAAAGCTCTGTAACATAAAGCAGGTACATTTAACATGGAACCATACGGCAAGTGTGAAGCTATTACCGCCTACCGCCTCAAGTTTGCTCACATGGAACCTGAGCTCGACGAAGATGACTGCTCATCCTCTGAGAAACCAACGCGACATATGACGAAAGATACTCCTTCTCCTAAAGCTAACGCCTCCAAATATAATAATCTATCGTTGTCTTCTACATGGGCTCCATCCATTTGCACCAAACCGGGTGTCAAATCATCATCCACTTGTCACCCACGTAATCCGACATATTGCCGAAAACGACAACATCGCCACCTGAACCGCAGAAGTCGACAAGGTCAGCTAGGCGAGTAAACTGGCCAGCGCGTTTGAAATATTAGCTGTCCTTCCGTCTCTCTTTTCCCTCTTTCCTTAACTTTCTGGCCAAACGCGTATGAAAACCAAAATGTCAGCAACATTTTGCAAACCAAAGGAACGAATAAAAAGTTTGGAAAATTTAACAATATACTTTGGTCAGTGCTCCGCCTTTCGTTAATTGCCACTTCCCTATTTTCTTTATCCATTATGGTCATGATACCCATATTTCTTTTCGTCTCTTTTTCGAACCTGGGTGGATGGACCAAAAGGGAACACTTAGTCTTCAGAAGCGAACTTTTGGCCATCCCGAATTTGCGAACATTTGACTCTCACGAACTTCCCTCCGTTTTGTTTTTTGCAAATTTAGGAAGGACACGGGTGAGAGCTAGCTAGGATCAGATCGTCTTAGCTCTCCCATAGCAGCTGCATCAAATCTCATCAATTGGTCCGCAGAAGGCTGGCCTGGAAGGACGGTCCTCACGTTGATCGAAGGGCTATCTACGTTTTCCCTTCTAGGAGGGGGCATGGTAGCGATCTAGAATTCCCCCGCATGCTGGATAAATGGAAATAAATACTATAAAATCGTAGATTCCTCATGCATTATTTAAGTAAATGGTTCGCACAATTGCAGTGGTTATCGGACAGTCAACCTGATAGCCGACCCAGATAGGTACTCAATCCTACACGTGTAGGATCTCATCGCATCTCATAGACCACGCGATCCTCAACAAGATCCACCTGGTTCGCGCCTATCAGCAGCTATCTGTATAACAGAATAACGCTCCTAAAACAGACTTTGTCAAGTCTTTCGGCCTGTTGGAATTTGTAAGAATGCCAGAAGGACGGTGCAACGCCGCACAAACCACCCATCGCTTCATGCACCATGTCACTCATGGTCTAGACTTCGCTTATTCCTACCTGGATTATCTTTTATCAGCCAGTTCATTGGAACAAGAGCACCTCGAATTCCCTCGAACTCTGTTTCAGGACTTGACGTAAAACCGCGTCACAGTTAACCTGACTAAGTGCGAACTCCGCAAATCAACGGTAGGATTCCCAAGCCTCCTCGTTTCATCGCCTGATATCGAAGTCCATCTTGCTACGTTCCAGGCCACCAAGGAATTCCCAGCAACGACCTCGTTAAACCACATCTGTCGCTTCTGCGACTTGGTCAACTATTATCGACGCTTCAATTCGCGTTGCGCTCAACTCGTGCAGCCTCTTACTGACCTGCTCAGGGTGAATGAACGTATGTTCGTTTTCCCTGACACAGCACAGACAGCCTTCGCCGAGCTCAAGTATGCTATCTCCAACCTAGACCCCATCGCGTATTCCGAATCGAATGCTCCTCTTTCTATTACGACTGCTGCCTCAGACCTCGCGGTAACAGCGTCCTCCAACAACACGTTGGTGGGCAATGACAACTCTTTGGATACTTCTCCAAGCGCCTGCAACCAGCGGAATCCCGCAACAGCAAGATTGACAGAGAACTGATCGCAATTCACCCGGCCATTCTTTACTTCCGACACACATTCTATGGCAGCGCTTCCACGTTTCACACTGACCACAATCCCTCATCTTCGCCTGCAATTCTGTTTGCGACAAATATTTACCACGGTAACCAAAACACCTAGACTTTGTCACGCAGTTCGCTGCTAACATACGTTATGTTTCAAATGTGGACAATACCGACGCCGACGCTATCTCACAACCTAACCTCACCCACCAGTATTTGCCTACTGCTGTCCTTGCCGCTATAGCATTGGCTCAGGTTCAAGATGTAGGCATACAGCGCATCCTGCAGTCCAGTTCGCTGTTTGTGTAACATTATGCTCTCAAAACTACAGAAGGAACCATCCCGTGTTGCTTCCACAGGTTGTCTCCTTTAGACGCATGCCTTTGGCGGACTGCATTCACCATCCTATCCCGGGATCTGTGCATCTTTGAAACTGGTCGCGAAACATGGTTTTAGCCACGCGTAAACAAAGATGTTCATAGGTGGGAATTGGGTCTTGCCCGCCCGAAAACACTGCTCACGCGCCTCCCTTCAATGTCAGCGCTCCAAAATACAACGTATTACCCGCAGTCCTCATAGTTCATTGTCCACCCCGGACTCTCAGTTCTCACATGTACAAGTATACCTGGTTGGTCCCTTGCCTCCTTCACGTAACTTCGTATGTATTCTTACGAATGTCGACCGCTTCACCAGATGCCAAGAAGCTATTCAGGTAACAGGCTGCGCAGCTGAAGCAAATATCCAGGCTTTTATAGACCGGTAAGTCTTGCACTATGGGTGCCCATCTATCATTACTATTGACCGAGGATCGCCTTTCGAATCTTCACCATTCCGCACGTACTGCAATGTTTCAGGCTGCCACCGCATTCGTACCACAGCATATCACCCAGTAACCAACCGTCGTTGAACACTTGCATAGACAGGCTAAAGCCTCTATCTGTGCCTTCTTCGACCCTAGCTGTAGCGAAAACGTTTCGTTTGAAAACGTAGGCATTTGCAGCAGCTTCAAAGCTGAATTGTAATGTGCATCAGCAGAGTTGATTTACGGCACAACGCCAAAGATGCCAGGAGCGTTTGTTTCACCCCCACATCGTCGCGTAAGCCTCCGTCTAACTTTGCGCCTTCCTAACTCTATGCATGCGATCACTACACCCGAACACGTCCCGTGTGCAGACTATAGATGTGCTAATGCACAGCGGACGCTCCACATGCACTCACGTATTTCTCCGCACCAACACATTGCGGTGCCCTCTCCGCCCTTCCTACGCCGGCCCCTTCAACGTCCTGCAAATGATTCCGGATAATTTCACTTTAGACCAGAATGTTCACAGAACAACCTTGTCCATAGACCGCAGTAAAATGTCATTCTAATGATTTCACAAAAACACGCGCACCTACGGTGGCTTCCCAAACACTGGCTATCCCGAAACCCTCCGTTCCCTTTGGCTCTCAACCTACCCCGTCTCAACCCCAGGAACTCGACGGATGGCGTAGACCGGTCAACGGTACGGCCCGGTTACCTGATCCTTAAACGTTTGTTATGTTTAATACCACGCTATTTTCTTCGTTATTGTTAATCTTGCGTCTCATCTATAACGGTCCTGCAAAATCAACCAATATCCAAAATACTTTGCACTTGTAAAGCGCATTTGATTTTATCACGGTTGCAATATTCCCTCTCCTGAGTAAAGCGACTTCTCCGACCCTTGACCAACCCCTATAAGCTCTTTCTTCTAGAAACGCAACCGCTGGAACTGCTAATGCAACCCCCGAGTGACTCGCTACTTGCCTCAACTCAAACCCAGCAGACACAAGGCCCCTTCCAAACCCATGGAACAGTCATACGCCCTTGGGCGCGGACAGCCAAGGACGGACTGGTCCCCAAGCGCCTCGCTAAGCGTTGCCGACCAGGACGCCGGATTTGTTCGTTTGATGAAGACATCTTGAGTTCGTCCTAGGACGGGGACTCTGGACTAGAGTGATGAGGGAGAATGCCTTCCCCCAAGCGCACCGTCGGGTCTGCTGCAGAGGGAATGTTCTGTTAGCCAGTTTTGGACTAGCCAGTTTTTTCAGCCCGACCAGAACGCCCCGACGTCTCACCGATGATAACTCTGGTCAAAATGGTCCTAATCAATAATTAATAACAAAAGCCTGGAACCAGCGAACTCTGCTGCAAATCTAAACTTGGAAGCACTTGTTCAAGCACATGCAATCTTTTGCATCCTTCCTCACATTAAGATTTCCCCTACTAACAGCTCGATCGGAGACTTCCATTTTTCTGCGTTCTATAGGGTGGTCCTTGTAGTGTACCGGAAAACACGACCTTTCAATATTTTGCATTCTTGGATTTTATCTTTATTTTAACCTTCAAAATGTCCACCTGTTTTACTGACGACCATTCCGTTGACACAAATTGTTTTGGTGAGTACCTTGCTGCACCGTTTCTCGATCTGCTTGATTCGCTACCTATTTTGCAACCTGCATACCAGACGTTGGATTTAATTGCCTCCAACTTTTATACTGTCCCCTAGTTGACAAGTCACTTACGTTGCATGGATTAGCAAATGCTATACAGCCGCCAAACAACAGCAAAAAATCCTCTGCTTCTGGGGTTGATGATGCTCGAAGTTGGATGCCTTATGTGGCTCACTTGTTGTTACCCACTTTGGTGCGTTGCTCTGCTTAATGCCGAGCTTTGGCTCACTCATCTTAAGTTCTGGAGCAAGTGCTAGCCCTGTTCAACCAGCTATGCCTGGTTAAACTGGTACTGTACAGTCGCACCATTTATTGCCTTTTGTGGTTTTTTGATGCTGGCTATAGTAGCGCCTATAACAAATGTTGATGAAGTAAAGCAAATAGAGGGAAGAAAGTAAAACATGTGGGAGCTGGTGGTTCACCCACATTACACATAACGCATTGTAGGCTAAGGAGTCAGCTGAAATATAAAATTACGGACTTACGGCTGAGATAAGGCGGGGTGCTTGTCAAACTTATCTAACCGTCCAGGCAGCCATTATGATAGAGGCACCGCTGCCGCTGGTTAGTTTCTGTGCCAGAGAAATGTAATCTGGAAATACGGCTGGTTCTCTTTCAAAAGCAATTGAAGAAGAGAATCTAGTTTCTCTGATGCCCATCCACTAGCTATTCCAATAGTGATCAGCGCATGAAAAAGAGAACAAGCTAAGCATACGAGGCCAAGAGATGGTAAGTAGAGAACCAAATGCCTGGACGCTTGAGCCATTGGCTTTTATAGTTGTCACTTTAGCGACCAATTGGAATATATATATTTTGTTGCGAGATGCATATCGATTATAGGTGGGAAAAGCGGACTAATGTAATGCGTACTCATGCATACTGGAAACGCATCAGTTAAGGCCAACTAGCAACTGAAATATACGAAAGTTCAAAGAAGTACATTTATAGCTGGAATTTAGACGATGATTTGAACAATTCTATGTTACCTGACGTACATGTCTATGTAGCAACAGCAAACAGAGGCACTAACATTTTTACAATGCTGAGGTCTGGTAGAATGTTTTTACTAGGCTTACTTCAAAGGTCAAGTCTAATATATATTCACAAACTAGTGGCCTAATATTTTTAAGGTGAAAATAGACAAGACTGAAGGCTAAGGAGAGAAGGTGTAGATAAGATAGTAGTTCTGCATTTGGTAAGCTAGGATAGATTTGTTTCCACCATTTGATATGCTGTGTGCTAAATGCCTACGGAATTGCGAACCACAGTCTGTAGACCAATCTGTCCTATTGGTTGCAGTTTTTGAACATTGACAACGTGGCCATTGATGAAGGGAAGCCGCTGGGGTGTAGATACCGGTTTGTCCTTGCAGCTTTGGACCAGAATAGCAGTGGAGAAATCGAAGCGAGTCAGGAACTAATTCGAAATGGTTAAAGCAATTTTGTATTCAGTATTCTAGTCTTAGCCCCTGTAAGATGCGTCCGACTGATACGGCTGAGACAACCTGGGTTTTGTGCGTGCAATCATGGATTAGCTGAAAAATAGGGTGGCTTTGGTGGGGACAATTCATGGGGTTAACCTGCCGATTAACCCCGACAGACTTTGGGGCATGATAAATTTTGCATAATGGCAGTCATACTTAGGCTAGTGTAGATCGGATGCTGGGCTAAAGCACAAATTGCTGAATGTAGAGTTAAATGCCAACAATTATGAAGTGAGGTCGTCATGCGAGCGCCCAGGCTTTCTACAGCAGAGAAGGTCGCTGTCTATTGTTTGAAATGTAGTCAGAAATGAATGAGGCTCTTATAATCACGGTCAAGTTGTCGGGCAAATTGGATAAGAATGCTTCAGTGACGCTATGAAGCGAAAGTATCCAGATAACAATAATAAGTCAAGGCAATATTGGCTTAACTGTTGCCATCGACAGGGTGGGTGCAAGTAGGATAGCTACGGCGATTATCAAAGTGACAATCGATGCAGTTATGCATTTGCTCTGGTGAGACCAGGCTGGGGGAGGCGTCAGTAGTTAAGATTGACCGGTAAAATCCAGGTGCTTATCTGTCACACGGCTAAAATATTGCAAAAGGGTTGCAAAGTAGCCTAAGACGTCGTATATGCTACATCTGGGCCGATCTCAAATATAAGATCATCCGAATCGCAGAGGTTGAAAAAGTGTTCTTTATTATATACGCACATAAGGTTTTGTACCTCACTCTTTAGGCATGCAGATTGTGAAACTCTCCTAACCGCGCTGTTCCAGATATTTACGTAAGCTACTAGCATAAATGTGCACGTAGTTTCTTCCGCGCTAGTAGAAAAACAAGAACGCAGCACCTGTTTCGGAGACAAAGTTCTGCTACTTGTATCAGTGTCGAATAGGGTATGTCGTTGTGCACCGCTTGGTTTATTACCATATGTAAAAGCCATAGGGTTATGTTAATGCAACCAAAAAGACTTGTGTCTGAGGTGAACACACCTCTGTAGATAACTAAGCGCTACACTTCGTGGGGTTGCATTTTGGTAAACCGCCGCTGAGCGGTTTCAAGCAGTATGCCGTCTGCCTGTTACACATTGCTGCAGAGGTAGATGTAATATTCCAGGTGCGGACAAACATGACTCCGATAAATTGCTAGTCTTGCCACGGCTGTGCTTATTTGACGGTCTATTTGGAAGGCCACTGGTCGGGCCACTTGGTGTTGAATATTCTCCGCGATGTTGGGTCACATAGTATATCCTACAGCTAAACATTTAGCCAAAGTATTGAGTTAAAATGGTTTGCCATTTAACATCAAGGTGCCATCAAGTATACCATCAGGGGTTCATGATACATGATTTATCAGCCGAATAATTACTTCGTCACTCTTGACACTATGACTCTAGAGCCTACAAGTCTCCGCAGATTTCTTCAATTGTGAAAATCCTTGCAATTCGGAGAAAGACATATACGACCTTTATATCATCGGCGAGAAAGTAGGGGCGGCCATAGCGTAGGGTGATACAACGGTGGTTTACATAAATCCCATTCATAGCGAAATAAAGGTGGCATGAGATTCAAACAGTAGTGTAGTTCAAAGTAAAAATGATTGCGATCGATCACTACAGGGAGTCGGACAGAAATCGTTTCCCTCAATTCCTTGATCAAATAAATATGGCCAAGGTGGGCAAGTGGATGATGTCTAGCTGTTCTAGCAGAATATGTTGCCGGGCTTATTAAATACATTGACCTGTATACTACACTGTAGCCACTCCAGTTACGTATGGGAACGCCTCACGGCGATCTATTAAATCGATCGGTAGAGGTTAGTGGATATACAGTGAGATCGACGTACACTTAGTAATTGCGTGTAACTGACATGAAATATTGACCAATTGGGTATTTTATGGATATATGCACTTTCTCACGTTTATATTGAAGGTTAGCAGCTGCCCAAATAGGAACTTCACGATGGATATTGTGATAGAAAAAACATATGGTTACGAGTTTAAGCGACCCACAAACACCTGAATGAGACAAGCCGTGCAACGCGTCGAATAACGTATGCCGGAACTCGCTTGGAACGGCTGAGCGCCGCGGGCCCAGAGATAAATCGCAAAGTACAGTTCTGTCAGATGACGTAAGCGGAATGGGTTGTATGTCCTGTGAGTGAGATCTGCATAGTATTGCTACCTCCAGTTAATTGAGTTGCGCTAGACCATGGCTGCAAAGTCCATAGCGATGCGGACCTCAGTGGAAATCGCTTGAATTTGATAAAAGAACGTGGGCGGCAGTGTTATGCACACCTAAGGCATGTCGTGCGTAGTTTGTAGACTGAGAAATATTGTCTAGGCGGCGTGACATTAGGGGTGTATCGGTCGGTGGCCAAGCTAAGTACTTAAGTAAGGAGTTAATGGTTGGTGAAGACGGCAAAGGAGCGACCTTCTAATACATGTCGGAAATGACGTATGGATAAATAAGTGGCTATTAGTTCTTTGCCGAAAGTACTTTAATAGGAATCGCTAGGTGGTAAGCATTTGGTGAAAGTAAAGAAAGACTGCCAATTGTAACTTACCTTTCGTTGTAATGCCGCCCTAACTGTCACTGCCGAAGCTTCGGTATTGAGCGACAGTGGAGCTGCCACGTCGTGATGCGCTATAGATCTATGTTAAGGTTATCCTTTTCCAAGTTTTAGAAGGCAGCGTTAGCTGCAGCGGGGAAACCCATGTGCCGAAGCTTACTCAGGAGAAGGTCCTTTAGGGGTTATAGAAAGGAAGGGCAACTGCTTAAGATTTAGCGATAAAAGATGGCAAGGCCGTCAAAATGCCCCAGCTCTGTTCAAGAGTGATGCACAGAGTAGTCGATGGTGGCCTTCTTTTATCTCATGTTGGCACGACGCCCACAGAAGGGATACGGTGGCTGATAAAACTGACCGACTCGACACCAAACGAACACTTCTCTGAATTAAATTTCACCTGGTGTTGAGGTAAACGATCAAAAGGCGTTTGAACGTTGCTTAGGTGCTCCTCGCGTGATGAGCTCGCGCGAAAGCTGTCATCAAGGTAATTCGCGAAGTGCGGGCCAGAATAAAATTGATCCATGAATCACTGAAAATTTTTAAGCGTCATCCTTTAGTCCGGCTTGTCTGCGCTGGAACTCCAAAAAACCAAATGCAGTCGTCACTACAGTTTTATCCACGTCTGCTAAGACTACCGGAATTTGGTTGCACGCGTTCAGCAAGTCACTTATTTTAAATGATTTACCATGGAGACTGGCTTCAGGTCCAGCATATGTAGGATCAGATGTCTAGCGGGCGTGGTTACCTTGGTTAACACTCAATAATCGCAACAAAGGTGCCGGTTCCCCATGGTCTTTTTGGAATCATGTGGCGTAGTGACGCATATGTGCTTTTAGATACTCTTTCGTTCTTGAGCTAAGGCGTGTAATAGAATTTAGCTCTTGCTTGCAGGCGAGTCATCTTAGACGAGCGCTACTGGGTGGACCGCGCGTGATCATGTGCTGAGCAAATTTGGTCGTGAATAGCGTGTTCTGCAGCGGGTAGTATACAAAGGGTATACCAAGGGTAGTCACGCATAATCCGCCGGTATGTCAGCGGTTCGGATAACTGGACTAGTTATCGGGGTGTAGGTAAATACAACTACAACCCAAGTGTCGTCTAAAAGCCTGCGATGATCGGCGTCAAAATTCCGCTTTCCCTGAAGCGGCCGGGCGGTGCCCAATTCAGGGAGCCCGATAATGTCTAGCTTTTTCACCATATTGGCTGCGATACCAACTTAGTACTTCGACGGAGTTGATGTTTACGTTAGGCGAGTGCGCCAAGAAATTTCAGCGCGTTTTGAACGAGACGTACTCGGTGCAGACACAGGTGGACTGCAATGAACGGTAGCCAAAACGTTATCAGCGTCTGACCGTGGCACACGCTGCTTCAAAGCATTCATTGCTGCTATCCTGCTGCAAACTGGTGCAATATACCCCATTTAGGATCATATCAGCTTGACAACTTGGATCATCTATGAGAAGCGGTTTTCCTCGGTGTGTATCCCTCACCGAAACTACTAGTCCTCTGCTACAGAAAGCGTTCGCAAGCAGCGTCTGCCTACCTAGCTAGTTCTTTCAGGGGCACATCCAGAAACATGGATAACATGACCGACCATGGCTATGGGAGACATGCGGACCAGCTTATCTCTTGTTCGCTCAAAAATAAGGGACCAGCGATGCACTGCACATAGCGGAGCTAAGTCGACGGCTTGCGGTCACCCACTTTAGAAGCCTTGAGCAATTAAAACCGAGCTCGTGCACTGAGATTCAACTCATTTAGGCTTGCTTGCTTCATGGTTTCGTAGTTTGACTTATACGGTTGTCAGAGTAGGAAGTCCTTCACCAGCGTCCCAACCGAGGAAGGAATGCGTGGGACGGGCTGCTTATACCTAGGACGATCCGTCCTATCACGCAGCTTTTCCAGTTCGGTTTCGAATATCATATACTAAACCTCTATGCTGAATGCTATGAAACTTGAAGAAATCAAAGTAAGCGTGTTTACGATGTTCAACGACTCCGATGCCGCTTTCGAACTGGGAATCGAAAAGCTCAAGTATGAACAAAAGCAGGATGAAACTACTAAAATTACTCGGGAACCAAATGAATACACGTATATTATCGACCTGTACGAATGAACTCATTAAAATATGCCAACTACGAAAGAAGTCTCCATTCGCGCGTGTGAACCTGTGTTATTAATTTGTAAGCTTAGTAAATATTTGTCCGGGACAGTGTGTGAAATTAAGCGCAGATACCAGAAGGCGGTTGAAATCCTACACAGCGGCCTATATTATATGGACTACAAGAAGACGCGGACAGATGGAGCGAGAGAAGTCCAACGCGTTAGCCCCGGCATTTAAAAAACACTCAAATGACGCGCCTGTTGTAAGGATGCCTAAACCAACAAAGAATAATGTGCATTGGTCAACAATGAAATTGTACATAAACGTTTGCAGTTATCTTTTCTGGCGCTACAGTGATGTCCAGTGAGCAGGCTGTACCAATGCAACACTGCCATCAAACTGTTTGCTATCAACTTATAAATTTGCAAGCTTTGCAATTTACAATTTACAATTAGGTATATAACCGGTCCATTTATGCAAATCATAAACTTCAATCCACTCAGGATGTCGAACCTGAGGATTGGACAGAGGTATCCCAACCAGCTGGCACGAGCGACCGACGTTTGAACGAAGTACTTCCGAGGACCGACCGAAAACACTCCGAACATATGCCCGGCGAGACAACTTTTGTCCACTTTTCGTTCCCTCAGACAAAATTGCGCCAGAGTAGCCACGCACTCCCTGATTCATTTTACCAGCTATACCCTTATGTAGACACACCTACATACTCTAATTTTCATGTGTATTCTCGACAAACCTAGCAATTTATTTCACGCTTAATCGCAAAGATACTCCGTTGCCACCCTTGACAGGTAAGTTAACATCAACGACATTTTGCTGCTATTCAGTAGAATAGTTAGACTAAACGATTTGTATTATAGTAACGATCAGTCTCTCCGTTAACGAAACTTCTACTTGCTATTCCCTAATGGCCAAAAGCAACAGAGTGCAAGTTAATACCGCACGTGCGAAGATCCGCGCTAAACCTAGGGCTGCTACTTCAAATCATTTTTCCACCACCGACAAATGTTCTGTTCCCTAGAGGGTGTTGTAATAACAAATTCAACGGTTACATCATTGAAGAATGCGGCGCAGCCTCCTACCCATACTAACGATTCACTCTCTGCAATGCTGAGGAACAGCAATCTAGGTTTGTCTGAACAACTGATAGTAATATTTGCAAAGTTACAGTCATTAGAGAACCAGCTGAACCTGATAAAACAAGAACTTCTCTCTCAACGAGACACTGGCTTTACTCGCTTCTTGTGTCTGTCCCATGCATCCACAAGTGTCTTGTAATCCCACTACAATTAAACTTACTAGCAAGATATTTCCCTCTAGCGAATCCGACGTTAATGAATGCGCGGAGCATTGGAATTACGTAATATTCTTCAATATTCAAGTTAGTGCTCTGTTGGATGAACTAAAACGCCTGTTCTGTAAAAGAATGCCACCTGTCACCTGACGATTACAAATATAAGGGTCTGAGAAAACGGAGCAACTCACACAGTGCCCAATTAAATTCGACTTGGGCATCAAGGGTCCTGCTGCAAGTTTCTCGTGAAAAGATGAAAAATTGGACTCCGCCTCAAACTTAAAACGATTATAATAAACCCGGTTGAAAATAAGTAGATGGAAATTGGGTATTGCCCACCCGTAAACACTACACAGCCACGAAGCGTTTCGATGTAATTTCATCTCATCAGGTGAAGGCAGCAGGATTTGAACCCACGACCATTGGAATAGCAGCCCACAATATTACCCCATATGCTACAGGTACACGATGGGCAACACTTTTGTCACAACGCTAAATGAAAAATTCGGTTGTCAATTTGGGATTACACGCTGTGTGATTGGATTGCGATAGGAAACCTCAATTTAATGGACTGTGATTCACATTGAAATGAACCTTAGTCACTTCGATCGCTGGGACCGTATTCAAAGAAGGCAGCAGGATTTGAACCCACGACAATTGGAATAGCAGTCCACACTACTACCCCTTTGGCTACCGGGTCACGATGGGCAACGCAAACATTAAGCAACAACCAATTTCCATCTTCTTTGAATACGGAGTCAGCGATCGCATTGGCTAAGGTTTATTTCAATGTGAATCACAGTCCATTAAATTGACGCTGCGTGTCGCAGTACAATCACACATCGTGTAATCCAAACTTGGTTCTCCAATCCGGTTGAACTATTTCACAAACGTCATCTACATTAACCAAAAATGCTAAGAATCATGTCAGGCCAAACACGCGAAACGGCTCTACAGTGGTTGTGGCTGACTGCAATTCTATTAACTCCGCGACACTACCTAAAGTGAATCACGACTTGTCACCTCCATGGCCCTCATCTAAAGTGCATTCGGTAACAAACGGCATTAAGGGTACAAGCAATAGTCAATATAAGAAAGTAACTAACCGTTCGCTCAGGGCTTCACGCAAGTCCAAGGGTACAGTAATTCGCTTGACTACCATTGAAGAGCATGGAAAACGTCACGTGTTTCATGCGTGCCTTTAACCTCTGTACTTGGCATGCGGGGTGTACACAACCCATAATATCTCCCAGTAGTATTTGGCTCTTATCTAATAAACAATGCCATACTGCCATGCCTGCATGCTTCAGTATCGCTGACCCAGCGCTCGCACTTCATTCTTCAGTGGTACCACATCAGTCAGTACGAATTACAGCTAACGTTGATGCGCAATTTGCCTATTAAACTTCTGATAAAGCTATCAAGACCCGTCTTTCGCAACTAGGCGAGACGCCTGATGTGTCCAACTGCTATAGATCGCACACGCCTATGTTTACCGCAGACGGCAATCACCGGGCGCTACAGTTCGCCCTGCTGGTGCCTATCTGTCTTCCAGGTTACAAACACCGAGACCCAGTTCTTGCTTTTATCAAACCATCAGACTTCAAGCTACAACACGTCAATAACAACAGGAACAGAGTTAATAAGTTAACGCCTATGCATAGGGTCGGTTCAGTCACTCACCGAAGGGAAGACAGTACCTAGTTCAACGCACACCATCACCCTCTTTCAGCTCCTCCGTACGAATGTCAATGTCACCACATGCACACCTGTCTCCAAGGCAACACTGTGCTACTGAACATTCTACCGTCGCCCGACCACAAAATCTCCAGAAGTCACCGCCTGTGCGAAAATGATCCCATCCAAAAGAATCATTGAAAATGATTAGTAACCTTCCATCGCCTTAACTACCAATCCAAACCATCCACTCGCATTTCATCGGCAACCAACCGATGGTACAGTAATTATGCTGGCGCCCAATAAATCCCGCTCCCATTTTCTGCGACAGTTTGGAAATGCTTCCATCACATCAATATTAACATGTGCATCAACCAACACAAATGCAACTTCCGTGTCTCTTAAACCTATCCTAGGCGACACAGCATCGCTGGACTCAGCGTCGTCGATATCTCTTAACGACTCCAAATTGATAATCTTCGAGCTTAACCTCAACATGCGTCTTCCAAAATTTTCTAACCTATTCCTGCTTCAGTTACAAAGATACATCTACCCCAAACCGTACCTGTGACATCGGATACTGAATGATCACTCCAACCCCCATGTTGCTCTTACCGATCCCGGAGGTACAGCCCACTTGTCGCAGTCGGGGCGCTTCAAAGCGCGTCATCCCTCTAGGCAGAGCAATGACAATACGCCCTTTCGGCGCCTTGCTGTACCGATGTCCTTAACGCACTTCCCATTCTCTACGACCTTTTGAGACTAGTGTCGTAACCTTGATGTCCTCCTATTGAACCCCTCCGGTAGACTTCACTAGATCCGCCTCTAGCGGCACACCAACCGGTCACTGTAATGCATGTTCATATGTGAAGTCGACGGCCCTACAAATATCGATTAAGTCTGCTAAACGCCTTCCTTCAGATGCAGTTTTAGGCACCTCTACCGACACGTCTGATTACGCAGGCAACATAAGAATCAACAACGTTGGAGAGTCCAAAACTATATGGTCTGGATTTCCATCAATCACCGATAATCCTTGAGCATTATTGCCATTGAAGAATGCCTCGTCTATTCAGCAAAACCCTACAGGAATCTCAAACATTCGGAGTAGACATGTTACCTACACCATGCTTCTCAAGCACTCTAGATCCATTGTAAATAACATGTGAATTCTGGGCCTACTGGCAGCGTTATATAATGCACCTATAGTACCCATAACAGAAACACGGTTACCAGAGCATGCATCGGAATCACCGTTCCACCTTTCCGGATATGTATTATGGCGCTTTGGTCTAACGTTATATCCGATACTCAGATTTGAATGTCTAATCAAACTGTGCGGCAGCCCACCCTGAAATAATCTAAAAGTAGCTTCATTAGAAGTTTGCTTAATCTAACGTATAAAAATAAGGAACCAGGAAATGACTAGCTAGAAAGCTAGACTAGACAGCGCCAACCGAATGTGTTCCTACTCAACCTACCGTTATGGCGCGGTAGGGGAGTAACGCTATTCTCCTTTTATCCGACTTTTTAGCTTTGGTTATTTTTTCCAGAGCATGAGACAAATCGATTAAATCAACTAAAGTTTTCAAACTCCAACAAAATGGGCGAAACTGTTTTGAAAGTTTCCAAAATGCATAGCCTCTGAGAAATTAAATACTGCCTCTCAAGTTGTTGCATTGCGCTGCTGCACATATGCGCAACGCTTTTCCATTAGGCTTTCCAAATGTAAACTGTCGGTTGGTGGCCCACCGTTTAGACCTTTGGTTGCAAGTTTCGCTGGATCCTTCTGCCTCAGCAAAGCACAACGCACTCCACTTAGCCGGCTTACCGGATTTTGATAAGGTGTCAAGCCACAAACATTTCTTCAAATTTCAATGCATACCCCATCCAGTAATAATGTAATATGGAATGTAATATGTAATGCATACTCCATCTTGTAATTGCTTGAACTGCAGTTAATTGTTGCTGTCACTTGCTTTGGTTTGGACGTCCGATTTTAATTTGATAACCGAATTATTGTACATAGAGGGTAGGGACTGTCAAGACCAGTATACAATTAGTACTTTTATCCCTTTGTAAGATTATCACCGTAGTGCACTTATGGAATTGAATTTTGAATTGATCCGGGGGTGTTACGTGTAGTTTGAATCCACCGCCGATTCGACGGTAACAAAACGCCTCACAATTGCATGCCTACTTCGGTGAATTAAGTGGCTGTCCTTTTATTCCACAAATACACTCTTCGCAATCGGAATAGTACGACGGAATGCAAAAATATAACCACTGAAAGATAAAATATCTCTCGACGCGCCCACGAAGGCATTTCTACTAAAAATGAGGTCACATACCCTCTGTGGTTTCACCAATGGTTTTGTAGATAACGTTCAGAAAGTTTACATGAAACACTTCCGCGAAAATGCTTTTTGGGGATTTGATTTCGGCGCACCTTGGTCCAACTGTGTAATACCAGTACTTGCAGGTAAATAGCAACGATAATATGCAGATGAAGGCTTTTACTTCAGAGACTGATCGTTTTGTGTACATCTAATGAGCTGCCGAGAAGGATGCAAACACACAAAACCGAACTGCATGGAATTCCATCAGAAACGCCTATGTATTAAATGTCTGTAGACTGGTAAGCTTATTTGAGACGACTTGACGGAGGAGGAACAGGATCCCATGTCTCATGACAAGGTGAGTCAAAAGCATTCAATAGCAAATAGCAAAGAAAGGTATTGAATACACTATCCTCTATTGGAATCCACGCTCCGTGTTACCAGGGAACTATAACTAATCCGAAATTACGCTTTGAATATAAATGATTTTTAAGAATTTTCTGAACCAACAACCGTACGAATAATGCTTGGTGTGAACACCAGCATTAGCGATCTTTGTAATTCTTTACTTTGTATTGCATGCTTCACAAATTGTTAGTTATTCTAACTCGACAATGAGATTAAAAACAAGGCACCAAGTGAATGAGATGAACTCGGGAATATCCTAGATACTAACCAATGAACTTCACTGAATTAGAAATCGGACTGTGCCTATGTCAATACCCGCCCAAATATGCCCATGTTGTTGTCCTGTATTCATCCTTCAGTCGTCGCTTCATAATAAAAGTGTTTAGCGGACAACAAAATAATGTTTTTAATCATAACATTTGAGAACGTCCAACAGCGCAAATTTTTGGACATATCTAAATCACGTCTACACAATGTAACCAATTTGGCGGGTTTGTGCCCAAAACTTATCCACCGGTTAGAAATAGGGCATATATATTTTGTTATTTTTCATCGAGATCATTGAGGTGGCCTACTTAATATACACAACAATGTAATTTAACTGGGTATAAATATACCGGATGCAATCAATTCGAAAATCCCTAAACAATGAATTGCAAATTTGTCACCATTGCACTCATGTTGATTGTGCTATTGTCCGAGATCGCCATGGGTAAGTGCTTACACTGGTTACCTGCAACCGGAGCTTCGTTTGACAAAATCTGCAATATCTATGTTTTTTTGCTATTTCCCGTTTAATGCATTTCCAAAAGCATTCTCTGAATCAGATAGAAAACAAGTGTTTTTGTTATTCGCTACAGTGCACTACGAGTAGCGATTATCTTGTGCTTGCCTACGTCACTTATTCAGTAGTGGGCGCCACACGACCGCTCGCAGCGCATAAGAATGACGAACGCATTTATCTAACAACTCAGGATTGCACGTCTCCTTTGTCGCGACGGTTTGTGACCTACTCTAGAATCAGAAGATGAACCGCTGCCGTTGAACGGTTTCCGCAATCGAATTATGCGAGTTAAGTTTCCCTAGGAAACAACAATTTTTAACTGCATTCAAGGTCTCTTATGCGCAATCATGGTAATGGTCATCATATAGGTTGGAAGACAAATGCATATGCACTTTTCTGATTTATTTTCGACTGCGAGATTAATTCAAATCCACTAATGATATGAATAATTTGCTTGAATGTGCTCGTGGTCACATTTTTCGTATGTGGTATTATTTTAAACATTTTATCACTAGCTTTAGCCAAAATAAAACGTAAGTTGAGAAATATGAATAAATATGACCTTTTACTTTGTAGATGTTATTCCTTTAAATATTCATTGTAATGCGAATTTTCTACTCATTTAATTACACTTGCTTAAATTGTCAATCACACAGATTTATTATTTTCCATTACTGAATGTTGGCATATGAAGCGAATGCCCGTTCTGTCAGTATCAAGCGACCGCTTCCACCCAGTAACGGTAGTAAGATCACAAACGTCCAGGCACAATATTCAAGGGCCCTTCCAGATATGAAAATTATGTCTGTCATCATGCACGGTAACACTGGAATACTTGTGCTTTTATGGAGTTGTTAATATGGCATTCCTGTCCAACTCAATGTCTGACTATGTTTTTCACGACTTCTATATTATTGTTGGGCATAAGATTAGTTAGGCGCTGACATATTTGCCTCAATCCGAATTGTGATTAGGTGCAAAACGAAGTGAATGCAGTCTTGCCCCTTATGATTTATAGTCACGGAACGAAACCATATGTATTTCATTTTCCGGTGGCAGTTGATATCGATACTCTGAGTTTATTCGCTGCAGTCAGGAACCATAAAACCGGTACATACAGCAGTTCAGTCACACACACATGTTCGTCTAGTAGGAGCTCAGATTATTGACAGGTATTTCAGTGCATCCAGTTCAAATAACTTGTTCAAATATAGGACTGAGCCTACTGCAACTACATTGCAATTTTCACTGCGTACTTCTGATGGCGACCGTAGTATTAGTAGCTAGGATAGGTTTTGCTCCCATCAAATTATATTTATTGTATTTCGTTAAGATATGCGACACTACAGGGAAAATTAGACGGCCTTATTTTACTCAAGTATTAATGCTGACAATTTATTCTCTGTTTTGCCATATAGTCTCATTTAGTGCTTTAGCCTACAGTAGGAATGCAACCTTTGTGTAGCTGCACGCGCGTCTGTTCTCTGCGTTGACATCCCAACCGGGGAAGTACAAAACACCTAGCCTGCTAGACTGAAGTTGGCTAGGAACAGAATACGATGCATTTTGTAAGTCGCATTCTGTTATCACCAGTTATACGTTCCTGAAATAACTCACGCCACTTGCCTAGACAGATAACAAACCTGCTTGCGGTCCGCACTGGTCAGCTGTATTCGTACTCACTTTGCTTGTCTCGCAGCAACCCGTATCATGACGGACGGATTTCATTAACTTTCTGCATGATTTAGTCATGCAACCGCCGGTCGGGTTTGCAACCCGTCTCATGATGACCGACGTCCCGAACCCGTGTAAAGGTCTAGTTTCCAGCCACCGATTACCTTCCCTTTCTAACCGAGTCTGCTTGCGTACAGTTCCAACTCGACTTGGTTCATAGCCTTTCGCCTTGGGGTGAACTTGTAATCATGTTGCTCGTCTCCGCATTCAGATCGGCTTACATTGCGCGGAGTTGGTTACTAGCCGCTCCAGTTTTGATTCACGTGGCTACTCGGCTTCGGTTTCCAAACCAAATAAGTAGCAAAGTATCCCACTGTAAGGATGGCGGCTACGTTAGTCTTTGAGGTATGCGGTAATTAGATTTCAGGTGCTTAGCATATCTGACTCCTTTCTCTTTCTCGACTTTGCCTAGCAGATGGCTCGACCAATTCTTCGGATCACTCTTCCTGTCAACCATCTCCTCGGTCCACGGAAGTCTCGAGCGAACCCTATGTCACCAATGTTAAAATTATTAAACCGATCTGCTTGGTTGTTTTTCGTCTGCCATAGTCACATCATTCGACTGTGCCTCTGAATCAATCGGCTTAGGAATGATGACTGTAACACTTGATTGTCTTGCTTTTGCTGACGAATGCCTTTCATTGACTAATCTAACAATTCTAACTCATGCATCCAAACGAGGCCTAGCAGGTCTAATTCCGGTCGCTCTGTCATAATGCACGTTGTGTATATTTTTTGGCCTCGGAAATTGACTTGACAGTTTAATTCACCAGGTAATTTTAACGTATCATCTGAAGCCTTCTGAGCCTTATAGCCCGTTTGTATGAATGTCTGCCGCCTCAACCTGTGCCACGTGTCGCTAGGGATCAGAGTGATAGATGAAGCAGTATCAAGTTATAAATCCTGATGTCTGTAATTGATTTCCTCCATGGTGTATTAAGCCCGTTAACGCAATCAGATTTGAAAGTCGCGGTAATCTTCCTGATCCTATCGCGCAGTCGGAACAGCATGGTATTGCTGCGCTTCTTCCTCGACCATTTAGAACCACTAGCCAAGCAACACGACTCATTATGACTACCTTTGCTACATCGGTTGCAAACGCGAAACTTAAATGGAAAGTGTCGAGCAAACGGCCGTTCGCTACAAAATCAACACGGAGATGGGGGTTTTGTATGCGATAAACGCACGTGAGTTGCTGCTTCTTGGGTTGTCCGAATGGGTGCACAAACGAGGTAATGCGGCCTCCGATTAACAACACTATACTTCTCGCGCGCCATCGCACTTTTAAGCCTTTTCTCCGAATAATATCTCGGTTTCCTTTTCGACAATTCTTGCTGCCATTACCAATCCCTTTTGTACACATGGCAGAACGTTGCCTTTCTCTCTGCTTGTTGTCAGCTTCGCGTTTGTAGCTCCATCGTTAAGATACCTGCATAGAACCAGTTTGCTTATCGCCTGACCTTGTACAACTGCCGCTTCTGTTTTTGTTATGTTTCCATAGTGATATATTGCATCTATACATGAGGAATAATATTTCACACACGGTTTAGGTTAGTACACTTCTGTTGGTTACTATTAAGCGTAATCCCATTGGTAATGTGCGCGTTTTCTTTCCTGTGAGCCTAATTTCAAAGTTATTTGTCAGATGGCCACGAGCCTAATACGTGTATGAATGCAGATATGCTTTCTACCTCGATTTCCTCTCTGAAAGGAATTACGCACATTTCAATGCTGAGCGAATTGCTCGCGGACGGCACATAGCTAATTTCGAGTATCACGCACGTGAAGTCTACGTTTCAGGCTAATATTGTTAGTCTCGTGCTTGAGAGCAGTT
>CALYDF020003150.1:0-11193 GCA_944474145.2 Dicrocoelium dendriticum
ACGAGGACGCCCAGATTTCTCCGTGGGACGAGGACGCCTGGATTTCTCGTGGGACGAGGACCGTGGACTAAAGTGCGGTGGGGGAGTGACACCTCCCAAGCGCACCGCCGGGTCTGAGGCATAGGAAAGGTCTTGTCGGCCTTTTTTCTGGACCAGCCAGTTTTTTGCAGTCCGACCAGCCCGCCCCCGACGGCCCACCGATGATGCACTCTGGTCCACAAGATTGTCATAAATAAAACTAACAAAAGTCTAGGCCCAGCGAAATCTGCTACACAACCCACTTTGGAAACTCTTACTCAAGCCCCTGCAAACATTCGCATCCAACCCCACCTTCTATTTTCCCCTACTAACAGCTCTATCGAAGGCTTCCATCCTTCAGCCTTCTAGGGGGAGGCCATTGTAGTGCAACAGAAAACATGCTCTTTCAGTATCTTGTAACATTGGATTTCATGGCTGTTTTAACCTTCGAAACGTCCATGTGTTTTACTGACTGCACGTCCGTTGTCACAAACCGTTTTGGTGAGTTCCTCGCTGCACGTTTTTCGCTCTGTCTGATTCGCTTCCTATCCTTGTAGCCTTACAATATACGTTGGGTTCAGTCGCTTCCGATCTGTATACTGTCGTATTTGACACGTCTTACGTGCCATTGCTTGCCGACTAGTATACCAGGCTCCGCCCAACAGGCCTAAGCAACGCAGTTCAGAGTGGAGCTCTCACTACTGAATCTGCGGCCAAAGTTCCACTCATCCGTGCAGCTCACCACGAAGTGGAACTCGGTGGAAACGCGGCCAACCTATCGCGCAAGGTTCTCATTGTACTCGTTCGAGTGTTACCGCTGGATCTACTACGTTCGCCTCAAGTCAACAATCTGCCACTTGAGCTGTGTTAATGCCGATGCCTTAGTCACCTGGCACGATAAGCAGCGGTGGTGTGTTCAAAGTCTCAACTGCATTGACCCTACTCCATCAGTGATCCAGGTTAAGGTCATGGCATGGCAACGCAGGTGACTGCGTACTTACTCGGGTACTTAGCGTTTATGCACTTGCTAAGCGACAGGAGCGTAGACCAGCTAGATAGGCAACCACGCAATGGGAAGACCTCGCCGATGGGCAATTAGAAGGCGAAAATTTAGCATATTTATGAAAAATGATTTTGTATTTTGTAAAACTGGAGAGTAATGGGGCTTGGGCTATAAACCGGGTGTGAAATAAAGCGAGTTCGACTGTAGCACAATACGAGAAGCAACGTTTTTTCTTGATATGAATGGAAGGGTATACGCCCTCGTGACAACATGCTGACTAGAAAACTTATTCGCCTTCTTGAAAGGTTACGATTTTTCGGAGGCCTGTACAATTGTGTTCCGTTTGCCTAACAATATCTCTTTCACATACGTTTACCTTGAGCTCTCCGCTTGACGTTTAATCTCAATATTTATCCAAGCACTTCATTTAAATTCGGGAGGCAGGTTCTCCTGCCGATGCAATTTATTTCTGGCTTAGACAAATCCTAATTCCTTGCTAACATTCACTAGTCCAGAGCAACTGGGTTCGGCCATTTCTCTACTGGATAATTTATTTTGCGTACCACGCATCCGGAGCTCTTCATATTAACTGAACGTTCAATTGGCCGCGGATGCTTATATTCCCAGGCAATTTTGCAACTTACCCCGGAGGGACCACCCATTTGTTTTTCAAGACAATATCCTATCCTGCAGGACTTTCACAACACTTCAGCATATCTCATTTGTTATACCCCAGAGACCCCCTGGTTCTGCAGACGAGCAACAAATTACATTAAAAGTTTCATTTCAGTACCTATCTATCGACCGAGCCCAGCCTTTCTTTCAGGACAGGAGGGGACCCTGGGAGCAGCTAAACTCTCGCCTAGGGTATATCAACCAAAGAAAAAATGGTAGGCAACTTGAATGCGACTAACCGAGCAATTGAACGCTAAACAGGAGCACAGCCATTTACTACTTACCATTTGCTTGGATGGGCGTTAATATTCCAGGGCGTGGCGAGCTTTCGGCTGGCAAGCCTTACCCATAAAATGGCTGCAGTTGTCCGTTTAAAAATACCTCCACGTGGCGGATGTGACTGCCACCGAATAACCTCACAGACCATAACTTCACACTGGCGTGTCAACAAGCGTCACATTTCACCATGCTTATACCTACGTTACACTGACACTGCTACGTCTGCATATGCTGTCGGCACTCCTGTTTTTACGATTCCACGCCTATGCTGTTGTTGTGTCTACACGTACACTAGTCCCCTGCACGCAGGGTCTTGAACAAGCACGACCAAAGCCCCGAACGAGGAAGCAGAACTCTACTGGTACGCAACGCAAACTTCTATTCACGCCGACGGTACATACACTTAGTACATTCAAAACAACCCTGGTATTGATCGCGAACGGACGGGCATCCAATCACAAGCTACGAAGTGCGGTCGGGGTAAGGCCTTCGCGTACGCGCTGCCACAGATGTCATCTCTGTTCTTTCTACGATTTTACAATTAGTAATTGCGTTGCATACACACGAACTCAGTATACCATCGAATCTCTCTATCTCGAGCTTCAGTTAGATTCTGCACGATCCCACGGGATCTTTGATCTATTACTGACCTGCGGCTGACTGCAACACATGGCAGGCTGATTATATCCTTACAAAGGGTCCCAATCTCATGACAGCCTAAATCTTACTTTGCATTTACACCATTGCACAGTTACAAACGTGAGCGTTTGAACAATTTTCTACTGTCACTGTTACAACTGCCACAAAACGTCTGTGAAGTTGCATCTATCTGATCATGCCTCCATGAGTGCGCTTCGCATAATAAAGCATAAATATTTATTAATGAATTAATTTAAGCACTGAGGTTTACTCCAGTCTATGGTGCCAGAAGCAGTTCTTAACCGATTAACACCGACTTACCTGTTATTCCAAAGGTATATCCCTGGGTCATGTATGAGAAGACGTGGTATCGAATAAAAGGAAACCACAGTGACCGCTTGTACCCAGCGGCTGAAGCATATTCAAGTCATGGACATCAGCTTGTGCCGGAGTGAGCACAAGCTCGAAGATGTTTAGTCGCTGACCAGGACATATAATGGCGGGCTCTGCAATAAGCTGAAATAGATGACATGCAAGCCCAGATCCTAAGCAAACAGCTTCAAAGGAAGCCGGAGGTAGATCGCAAGTAAGTCTTAATCGATACAATCTGCGGTAAAGTCTACAAGAATCAGAGAATACATGCCAAGAATATGCCTCTAAACGGAGTTCAGAAAGCTGCCTCTGTTACCTGCATTTAGCTAACATCAACCTAAAGAGACTTGTAACCAATATGGATCAACACCAAAAGCGTTCAGAACTGCTATCATTGAAACATATTTCTTCACTCGCTTTCCTCTTCCCCAAAGTCTGGCGATATCATAAGGAAGTAACCGAGCAGCCACACCTGACCCTTGGGCCTGCCAGCAAATAAGCCTAAGAAGAAAAAAGGGACGCGTATCGGATCTCAAAAACAAACCCTCCTTCCTAATCTACTACCATTGGTCAATTGGATCCGGAAAAAATTATCCAGGCGATTCGAACAGCCTTGACCTGCCCACAAAAAGCGGCAGGAACAAATGATTACCCCAACTACCTGAAACCATCCCAATTTCCCAAACTCGTGATCCTGAATGTCAAGTGTAAATCAACCAATTATGGCTTTCAAAAATAGCAGGGTCCTAAACCGACAACGCAAATATGAACACCGTGGCACCAGCTAAGTGGTTCGTGTATACCCCGTTCCAGCAAACTTTTGGCGACAGTACTCCAGAAGTGTGGGTTTTGGCCTGACAAGCGTTATCCCTATAATAGGCCAATATAGCTATGAAACAGCACAGCGAAGAGGCGGATGTGAATTGTATCCAACTATAGCCACGGTCCCATCGTAACCCAGCTAACAACAAACACATAACGGAGGTCACGCACTATTCTCACAATAATCATGCCACCGAGTACAACTGAACTGGCACATATTCAAGCTTGTACAAGAGCTACACGCCTGCGCACCCACATACACGAACCCAAAGCTCCAATGTTTATGACAGACGCTCCCTCTTTTATACGTTTTGTAAATTTACCATGGTCATGCCTTCATAGGCGTGTCTCGCATTGTCCGAGAATAAAGAATTTACTTATATATATACGGAAATATACGCCGCCGAGGCAGGTCGACTAGACTCACATATCAACTCTTCCCGACACCGTTTCAACTACACACGATTGAACCCGATGTATCGTCGTGATACACATCTGTTTTTAAACCTTGATCATGCCTGAGTCGGTGTGTCTCTATGAAACTGAGAACAAACTATTTATTTATTTATTTTATCATGGACATATAAAGAATTTTCTACTGTCACTGTTACAGTTGCCATAAAATGTTTGTACAGTTGTACATATCTGACCATGCCTCCATGGGCGTGCCTCGCGTAGTCGAGAATAAAGTATTTATTTATTTATTTATTTATAACTCTGTGATAGGCAGTTGGTCCGAACGACTACCAAAAGCAGGAAGCTGCATCTAAGCTAGTTTGTTACGGTGGCTGTGTCGATTAGCATATATTACCCTGAAACCAATTCTCAACCTAGTCGCCCGGGGACGACAAAGACTGGCCGCCATCAAACCCCCGGTATCTATGAAACAACTCAAAAATCGACATGTGGAGGTTACTTTCACCATATGCTTGGCGTGTCGGTCGCTCTTCGAGAGCAACATTTATTCATATCCGGTCCTCCGGCGAGAGGTCTCGTAGTACATAGAATTTGTCACTTTAATTACTCGGGGTCCGTCTTGTAGCAGTCTGGAGATTCCCCGGTTTGCTTGTGTAAAATTCTAACCAAAATTCTATAATTGTACACTTAGGCAACCGGTGTGGTTTGTTGAACTGATTGCTGAGTTCGAATGCTTTACTTGCTCATCGCCATTTTTGCTTGGCGCTCGCTTCGGTTGCAACGCGCGACTGCTCTGTGTGCTGTGTTTGCTCCGTTTCCCTAGCTAGAGCGTACACGGTGTCGTTCGTTTATAGCTAGCTAACAGGGAATCTTTTGCTGAACCAATAAAAGTTTCCCTGCAACTCGATCTGTCTTCTGGAATCGCTCTCTGGGCTCCCGGAATAGGCAACCCTCTAAATTGGTGACCCCGGATCCGGAACAATCTCAACGCCGGATATTTCGAACTTTTCTCCGGTGAGCTCGTTCCATTTATTTTTCATATTTTCCGGTTTTATTTTTGCATACGGTAGCCTATTTTTTCGCGTCATTTTTTCAAATCATGGAATCTGTAGACCATAAGGTAGAGTCTATGCTTAGTGTTGTATCTCTCTCAGTTCCACCTTTTTGGGACATGGATCCTGTTTTGTGGTTCGCTCATCTTGAGGCCTGAGTTTTATAACCACAGAATCACTTCCGACTACGCGAAGTATTGCAAGCTCCTGTCCTATCTCCCCAAGGAGATATCAACGCAGGTTCGTGACGTTATCATTTCTCAGACCGATAACCGCTATGAGGCTCTGAAGGAGGCCACGATTAAGCGTGTTATGCCCTCTGAGAAAGTTCGCCTGCAGCAGCTTTTCAGGGATCTGCAATTGGGCGACAAACTGCCCTCAACCCTGCTACGAGAGATGCAGCAACTCCTTGGTTCATCAACCATGGACGAGACTTTACTTCGCGAACTATGGCTACAGCGGCTACCGGAAAACACACAAGCGATTCTCGCTACAGTGAGCTCCGTTCCGCTCACTCAACTAGCAGACTTAGCGGATCGAGTTATTGAACGATCACAGCCACAAGTCGACGCCAGCAAGGTGAATGCCGTCGCGTCCCAGGGCACTTCTATCACTGGATTACAGTCAACCATAGAAGCCCTGCAAACACAAGTTGCGACACTTAGTCGCCAGGTGCAACAGCTTACTATGACCGTCGTCGTCATAGCCGATCAAAATCGCCCTGCAAACTTTCTAAGTCTAACAACAGGCAAGCTAGCTGTTGGTACCACCAGCGTTTTGGTACCGCAGCTCGTAAATGTATCAAACCTTGCAGCTTCGCCAAGAAGCAGGGAAACCTCGGCCGGTCCGTAACGGCGACGGACGCGCCTGGCCAACACCAAAGTCGCCTCATCCGTGTCAGGGATTTAACTTCCGGCACCGAGTTTCTAGTCGACACTGGTGCCGAAGTTAGCGTTATACCCCGTAGCTCAGATGAGGTCGTCTCACCATCGCCGACCAAGCTGCGTGCCGCCAATGGCACACCAATCGCAACTTTCGGCGAAAAGTTGCTAACGCTCAACTTAGGCCTCCGGCGAACTTTTCGCTGGCCTTTCATAATCCCTGCTGTGCCTTTCGCCATCATAGGCTTAGACTTTCTTCAACGCTTCGACCTCATCGTCGACGCTAAAAGGAAGAAGCTTATCGACTCTAGGACACAGCTCAGTGTTATCGGGACTAGCGCCAACGTGGCTGCTATCACTCCCATTCGTGTCCTACCTCAAGCTTCACAGTCTTTTCTAGAGCTTTTCAGCAAGCACCCTAAACTCGTTCGCGTCCTGAACGACTTGCCTCCTGTGCCGTCAAACGTCACGCATCACATTTGCACTAAGGGCCCACCTGTTTCGGCCCGCCCTCGCCGACTAGCCCCGGACAAGCTCAAAGCTGCGAAGGCGGAATTCGAGCAAATGCTCGAACTGGGAATCATCCGCCCGTCTAAAAGTCCATGGGCATCACCATTACACATGGTGCCGAAGAAGTCCGGTGACTGGCGCCCTTGTGGTGACTACAGGGCACTTAACAAAGTTACCGTCCCGGATAAATACCCTATCCCGCACATGCACGACTTGACCTCAGCTCTAGCTGGCAAGTCTATCTTCAGCAAAGTCGACTTAGTCCGTGCCTACCACCAGATACCTGTCGCGCCAGACGACATTGCTAAAACAGCAGTCATCACGCCATTCGGCCTATTCGAGTACCTCAGAATGCCTTTCGGCCTCAGCAACGCTGCCCAAACTTTTCAGCGTTTCATTCATGAGGTAACGCGAGGACTCGAAGGCGTTTATCCTTATCTAGATGACATTCTTATCGCCAGCTCTTCTAATGACGAACATCTTCGTCACCTCGACGCACTCTTCCAACGCTTGACGCAGCATGGGGTTACCGTCAACCCCGATAAATGCGAGCTTGGCCAAAGTTCCATCGACTTTCTTGGCCACCGCATATCTACCTCTGGTATCGAAGCCCTGCCAGACAAAATCCAGGCACTGAAGGACTATCCTGCTCCCAGTTCCTTCAAGCAGTTACGCCGATTCCTTGGCCTGGTCAACTATTACAGACGCTTTATACCTAACTGCGCGAGCATTGTTCAACCAATGACTGACTTGCTCCGCGGTAAACAACGGTCTTTTCACTTTACAGACGACGCTAAATTGTCTTTCGAGAAGCTTAAAGACGCTACCTCCAACATAGCGCTTCTCGCCCATCCAGACACGTCTGCATCACTCTCTCTGACAACTGACGCATCAGACACTGCCGTCGGTGCAGTTCTTCAACAACTCATCGACCATCGATGGATACCTCTAGGTTTCTTCTCAAAGCGCTTACAACCTGCCGAATCGCGATACAGCACCTTCGGTAGGGAACTGTTAGCTATCTACCTAGGTATCCGACATTTCCGTCACTACCTCGAAGGTCGACATTTCACCGTCTTCACCCACCACAAGCCATTGATCTACGCAATCAATGGCGCAACGGACAAGTACTCGCCGCGGGAAACTAGACACCTAGACTACGTTTCTCAGTTTACGACAGACGTACGTCATGTCTCAGGTGCTCTCAATCCCGTCGCGGATGCGCTTTCACGCATTCAGCAGATCAGCTTATCGCCTGGCACCAACATTGATCTAGCCGCTTTGGCTGCTGCCCAACAAGCTGATCCCGACATAAGCAAGCCACGACGCAACACCACTGAGACGATCACCATTGATCGACTCAAGCCAGCATTCTTCGACAAGTCTGACTCGCCGCTGCAACAAGCACCTTCACAGCCTGTGCCATCACAGCCGGCACCGCAACCTCAGACGAGTCAGTCCGGTCCAGCAGATCCGACAACCCCAACCGACAGCACTCCTACCTGCCCTACTCTCAATCAACGCGGTAGGAAGCTCAAACCTAAGGTTCGTTTTTCGGACTCCGTTCGCACTTACTTTTTTACGTAGAACGTGCCTTCAAAATTTTCTGCTCTTACCAAGCGTTTTTGAAAACCCACAAAAAAAGACCAAAACGTTTTGAAACTACCAAAAAAGAGCAAAACTTTCTGAAAACCCAAAAACAGCTTTGCACGTTTTTCGCTTTACACTCTTTTGTGTATTGCTATGCATTTATGCTGCTTTTTCATTTTTCTTTCCATATACACCGTCGGTTGGTTGCACCTCGGTTTCACGTTTCGCTGGATCCCCGCGCGTCAACGGCAAGTAGAACGAACTTCCTGCTCAACCGCATACGTGAACTTCACTAACTGTCCCCCCCTACAAACAGTTTTTTTACAGTTTCGACACCGTAGGGAGGACACGGGTGGGAGCCCGCTAGGGTCCGATTGCATGGTTCTCCCCCAGCAGCTGCATCGGGTTTCACAACCTGGTCTCGCAGAAGGCTGGCCCGCGACGGAGAGTCCTCACGTAGATCGAAGGACTGCTTACACAGTCCCTTCTGGGAGAGGGCTATGTAGCAGTCTGGAGATTCCCCGGTTTGCTTGTGTAAAATTCTAACCAAAATTCTATAATTGAACACTTAGGCAACCGGTGTGGTTTGTTGAACTGATTGCTGAGTTCGAATGCTTTACTTGCTCATCGCCATTTTTGCTTGGCGCTCGCTTCGGTTGCAACGCGCGACTGCTCTGTGTGCTGTGTTTGCTCCGTTTCCCTAGCTAGAGCGTACACGGTGTCGTTCGTTTATAGCTAGCTAACGAGGAATCTTTTGCTGAACCAATAAAAGTTTCCCTGCAACTCGATCTGTCTTCTGGAATCGCTCTATGGGCTCCCGGAATAGGCAACCCTATAGTCTCAGAACAGGGCGTCGTGCACCTACGTTTTGGCGAGCGATCTTTAGGGAACGAGATATAGGCATCTCGTCAAGCTTTCTACCAAGACCAATGGCAATAACGGTATTTAGTACCGGTTTCTTTTCAGCAAAAGTGGAGAGACCATAGACATATGTGACTCTTGCTCACTTTGCATCCTTTCAGCCGGAAGGTCCTTGCTAGATTCAGCGGCATTCATAATAACCAAGAAACGAGTACGTCAATGGGGTTTAATACCCACAGAAGGCTGGGGATGCGGCTGGGGCATACTGTCCTTGTAGGCTTTTCCAACTGAATCACTCTGTCTGGGATCAGCTTCAGATAGGAACAGGACGAATTGGTTTTCGGTTTTAAAACGCTATTAGTTTGTCCCCCTCGCTGTCGCCGATCCATCAACTGGTGTTGGCCCTGCGCTTTCACTCACCACTGCCGCATAAGTCTTAGCCATAAGCACCTCGCTAATATCCGCGAGCGGCAGAGGCTCCAAGAACGACGATAAGGGAACACGACTAGCAGGAGTGGCGGTGTCAGAAGCAGGAGAATTCACCGCGGTGCGTTAATAATTATGGCTAGGAGTGGACCGCTTGCTGGGCAAAGACAAGCCTTTCAAATACGCCCAGCATTCAGCACACTTCGAAACGGGTCACAATGGAAAGTGACACTTAATGCTGTGCTTCGCTGGAGGCATTCGTAAACATCCAAAGCGATAGCGCAGCAGGTGATGTGTGTTTACGCGTCGCAGAGTGCACAGCACGGTTTTTGGTCTGGAAGTAACAACTTTACCTTAATGCAAACACTTAGATCCATGATCCAGACAGGTCAGCAATCAAACTTTCGTTCTATTCCGTCGCTGTATATACTCAGAAAAAGGAGGTCCAAAGTTAAACCTTGAGCGACGGCCTCCAGCACGAGATTTCAGGCTAGTAGCCAGAATAAATCGGCAAGCCTTACCTTCTGAAAGGCTAAGCGTACACATTTTATGGCAACAGTGGTTTATAGGAGGTAAAACCTAAGAGCGGAGGTATGGCGAAAGCTATGGAGAAAATTTGTTGCAGAAGCGACTGTAGAGTTGACCTAATGCCCAAGTGTAATATAGATAACCAAGGCTTCCACAGAATAAGTGCTTCACTAGGAAGTTGCACTTCATTCGGCCTCAAGGACTCTCACAACTGAATGCGCTCAATAAAACCTGTCCCAAAAATTAGTATATAATCACTGGAATGTATACGACGGCATTACCTTGATTATACTTACAGATGTGCATCGTAGTGCCGCGAATTTTCATGTATATATTGTATTCAATTAGGATCATCTTTACATTGGACAATTTCGATTCAGTACTTTATCCTGCATATGGATGCCTGCCTTAAATCTAGGATCTGGAAGAGCGTGGGCTTTAGTAAATAGATTATGTCCACCAATGTACGGAGTGAGGCCTATCTATGAAGAGCACAAAAAGTGTTAATTAATCGTAATTATAGATATTGACTCTTATCAGGATAAGTAGTTGCAGGCAGAGGATATAGTTTATGTCCAACCTTTATATTTTGTGGTGCTGCTGTTATTAAAATCACCGGTAAAGCAAATGGATGAAAAAGTCAAAAATGTTGCCTAAAGGTGGAGATAAGGGAATTCACAGCTGAAAACGTAGGTATTTTTGGTTGGGTGTGGCGGGTCTCAAAGACGTATCGGAAAGGAAGGACAAACTTTTCTAAAATGGAAAATATGGAAAATATGGCAACATTGGGTAACATATGTTGGGCAAATCTTCGGAGCAAAACGCGCGAATATTCCGACACTGGAGAAACCGGTAGTACATTGGATCAAAGTTATTATGCTGTTAATGAGCTTTTTCGGTATAATGAGCTTTGGTCCACTGAAGAGATACATTAGGTAGATCCAACTACCTTCCGTATATTGACCCGAAGGCAAGATCACGCCTTGCAGGCGTGCCCCGCTTAGTCGCGAAAAGTATTTTATTGATTATTAATTTATATTCCTGGGAGATAGGACAAGATAAGCCTAACCGCACAAGGCTCGAAAATAATGCAGTCTAACATAAATAAATAAATAAATTA
>CALYDF020003151.1:0-14071 GCA_944474145.2 Dicrocoelium dendriticum
AACAGATAATCCTGAGATGTATAAAAATGTTATCGACAAATGGGTCGTGGAACTTGAGAAACACTTGGCGAACCCAGTACAAACAAAAGTCAAAGCCTGAAGAGCTACGGTGTTATTTACAAATCGTCCTACAATAATTGAACAAAGACATCAATGAACACCCAGAACAAATTTTACACAATAATTCGGCTTTGAATTACAACATGCTGTCAAGCCAGTCAAAACGACTGCGACGGCCAATCGATAAGCAAACCGATACGAAGCGGTTCCTGTGTCATTCAGATTGGTCCAAAGGAAGTAATCGATCGACAATCGATTGACCAAAAAACAATGTACTGTCTTATACCTCCAAACATGCGCATTCTCAGCAATTACAATAGCACTGCCAATGTGCTGAATGACTGGAACGGAGCGAAATTTAAAAGAAATTAAAATGTTATATAGACATACGTGTTTGTGTCATTCAGTAGCTACATGCCAAAGGTATTTTTAACTTTCTTGGAGTCGACAACTACACGTGAATTACTAGTTGATCTTTTGTTAATATATGAAGAGGTTTAAAAGAGTAACACTTACATGTGATCCAATGGAATATAAGATAGAGCTCGTAAGAGAGCATTAAGTGGCGGATAAAAGCGATCAATTTTGACCTAGGAAGCAAATTTCATGCAAGCTTTAAAAGTTCAGGAAAAACAAAAGCATCTAAAGAAATTCAAGTCGAGCCCCTTAAACTAAATTATGTCTTATTGACCACACGACTTCTTATTCCATTACAAATCTGTTAACTGACAATATTTTACGCGCATATATTTTAATGTTGTTTCCCTCAAAAATGGAATTATTTTATACGTCTACACCAATTTAGAGATCCACGGGGCAGGCTATAACAGCCAGCGTGTCAGTCGTTGTAAAAGTTTATCAAATAACAGTATTCTCCCGAAAAAGCTTGATGTTAACCTAATGACTGGATTACATTGTTCCCAAGTTGTGTTTAGTTAATTTCCTTTTAAACGGGTTTTATTATATGGATCAACCTTGTGGTCTTTCCAAGAATGTCTGTATTCTATGGTTGCACCCAAATCACATATTCGGTTTGTACATCAAAAAGAGCTTAAATACAAGCTAACATGCTTGTACAGTTAGTGAGATAACCTATTGAATGGAATATGTTATGGAAATGGTTACAAATGACACTCAACATCTATTGAACCAACAACGAATCCTTAACAATGCAAATGCTACATTTAGCTTACGTAATGGAATATTATTATGCTTTCAAGTATGCAAAAATGCTTGAATCTGGGAATAATTTGTGGCAATCAAATTTGGCATGCTGATTGATGGAATGCATTCATTAGCAGCGGTAAAGAAGTAATTAGCCAATGAGTGTTGACGCATATTCAAGTGTACCCTGTTGGTTAGTTCAATTTATATCTTTGGAGAGAAAGTGTTGGTCAATCCGTGCAATGCCTTCTCAATTATGATGGTGATTTCTTGATCGGTCAAATATTGAATTGTGGCAAACTATATATTTCGATTATAATCAACTCAGCGGGTAATATGTTTATTGTGTAATGGTACCGTTTTATTGTTGGCACGTGGCTAGAAAAATGTAGTTTTTGAAAATGATATCAGTTCTCCGGCTAGTATTCAGGAACTAAGACCTGTCCTCGATTGTTCGGGCTCATGGTTGTGGTGTGCCTAATGAAATCACGCTGAGTGATTATGTGTGTTATATACTAAATTGTGTCGTGAATAAATTCGACTTATAATGCTCTTTAACGAACTGCAATCAATACATACATCATTCGAGACTTCAAAGTCCTGTTAATTTTTACGGGTTGCATTTTACTCGTGTGCTTTATTGTCAATATAGTTTCTTGGAATATTATTTCTACCTATCTCATCTCACGCAGTATATATTTGCAAAAAATAAATATTATGACCAGTTTCCAATGAATAGTTTAGTTAAACTTATTATAAATTTTACTTGTTGATTCATCTTTAAATAGTTAATATAAAGCGTAAAAGGCCACGGCTAGTGTGCTAAAAAACAAAATGTATGTACATTACAAATAATCCCTTGTTATAGCAGTGTTTGCCCGTGGGCAATAAAGTCCATGGTAACTTTGGTTGTTATCTCTTCATTTAGTCGATAATTTTACGAATGTCCATGAGCTCCTCACTTTTCAGCACTGATAAGTCAGCCTGCACGGACGTTATCATTTGCTAAAAATGTAGTAACTTTATCAGAATTATTGAAGCGTTAAGCACTATGCTCAGTATTTTTGCTTTATACTGCTCTCACACCGTCTAATGCAAATCCAATGAATTTTCTCCGAATATTTGAGCCACCAGGCAGTTTGATCCTAACCATCGTTGAAATAGTTATTATAGAGAAATGTTTGCCTTGATATTGTTGACTATATATCGTTTACGCGTGTCAACTAAAATGACGGCCAAATGTAGTAAACAGACCAATAGTTTACCATGTGATTCAGGATAAGGATTTTGGCGCTAAAGTTCCTCTTTTTTTCTTAAGTGTCGTTTGCTTTTATCAGGTTCGCCAAAGACACATTCAGTTTTATACTCACCGCGAATCCATAGACACTTTCCATCAAATTTTCTAAACAGGACCGGTCAGAAACGCACATCAACCTGATTAAAATGCCCTTCAACACATATATCCAATCCTGCTGCTATCTAATTATCAGTAATTGACTTAATAGTGTACATGCCACCACGATTATCGGCGGATAGTATAAATAGATCAGGTGCACGGAAATTATGGTTATGTGATTTTATAGTGCGACTAAACCAAGGGAAGTGGATTACAAAAGTGGTTCACTCAAAAATTCCTCTGAACAAATCTCTGAAATGCAAATGGCAAATTCTTACACAGTTGATAAATAATCTCAACATATATTTCATGTAATTTTGTACATTGCTTACATGTTATTATGCATTTGATTTGGATACGTTGTTGCTACTCATCAGGTTAGGACTAATTTCCTAAATTGACCTCAGATACTGGATAGTCAATGTCAAAATTATGGGTTCCTTTCGGAAAAACATCCACAATTTAAATGATTTCGTGAGAGATCAGGAGGATATGTTGGAAAAAGAACAACGGTTTTCTCAAAGGGAAGTTTTGTTTATGATGATGAGCATTGTTATGGTGGGGCTATCTTAAACAGGTTAGCATACCACACTTCTCATCCTTGATAGTAATCATTATTTGACGTAACTTATATTGTATATTCGCTAATCCATAATGGTCTTGGAGACCTGTAGGCATAACAATGCCGGCTGAAGGTCAGGCACTTAAATTTTTCAGGTGGTGAACCAAGATTTTTTCATAGATCTTAATGAGATTTGATTTTCGTGTCAAAGTAACGTCAATATGTTTTATCTTAGGTTATGATTATATTATAATAACTAACCTGGTTGAGGACATTTGAAAAAACTATCCGAAAGAAGTTACATTATTTACCTTGAATTGTGTGGGCAGTTGTGATACTCTTAGGAATGAGTAGGCGTTCTGAATCGATCATGGATAATCTTGCACGTAAGACTCACACTAAGATTTGACATTTCAGATTTGGACGAAATTGTACTTGCTAAGCTTGAGGAATGGCAGACCCAATTTGTGCACCTGTATGAGGATAGACCGATCAGAATGAAAGCGTGTCTGCTTCCAATATCTAGGAAGTTTAAACCTGCCATAACATCATTTAACATCATCAGACTCTATTTAATGCAAAGTTGACAGTTGACTATATTGTTGACTGTGGATGGCGTATTTCGGACGACTTTTTTCACTATGCTTCCCAGGCCAGTTTTTATCAGTATTGACTTTGTGCAGACCAGATTTTTATGGTTATTCTTGTAAAATGTAGTTCAATTTCGGATTCCAAATTTGTTTGTTGCTTCTCAGTGTTCTGCCCGTGTATTTTACTTTTTTATGTCGTGTGCTTATCAAATTATAAACTGTACCGTTAACACTGCTACGCCATCCGAAATAGCGAGGCTGAATACCAGCGGCATTATGGTTAGGCGTTTAGTTAATGCTGTAACATACCATCCTTGTCGTGTGATTTTTCACTTTCGGGTGCCGGTTTTCTTTCAGATCATTTTGAACAACTATTTGAAATTCCGCATGAATTTGTCCAAATATTGTTCAAAATGTGCCAAGCTACCATGTAGTCAGAAACAGCCCAGAAGACGCGTCATTCTGTAAGACGGGAGAATGGTTCCATAGAGTGTAGTTCTTTGGTTTCATCCAAGCAAACTTAAAAACAGCCCTCTCTATTTTTGAACGTGCCCACCTGCGCAGCCTCTCCAGAGCAAGTTCCATTCCTTGCTGGAGCTTTGGCTGGCTTGTCTGTGCCGTTAAAAACCGCAGAGTCCGCCTGAGCTTTGAAGACAGACAAAAGTTTTATGCCCAGTTGCTAAGTGGGTAAGTGCAAGTAATTGGAAACATAGCCACCTCTGATTTCAAAAGAACCAACCTACCATTGGCTACAGGCTCCAAAGTAACATGTCCACCGGTTGCTAATGTCTCAGCTTGCGTGCCTGTGTTGCGTCCTACAAAAATAAAATATTGCTTTGCGATGGCCTAGCCGATGATGCCCAATGGATGAAACAGCGAAGGGAAAAGAGAGGAGAACAGAAAGCAACCAGAGGCATTCTAATCTTCTGATTTTACACGCGTCTTAAGGGACACATGTTAAGCATCAGGCTTGTCAAGACGACCACGTCGAGTTACCGCACAGCCTGCTTATCAGACTGCTCGATGTATATGAACATTAGTTGCGGGTGAAGTAAAGCACCTGCCTTAGAACGAGTGAGGAAGGCAATTCTCGGCTTCTGATAGTGACCATGTCTATGAAATAAGTCCGAGGCTGGTGTTATGCGGTCAATGTAGGCTAAGTAATTAAATGTCTGTATTCGTACTGATTTGGTTTCAACTAAGAGGGTGAATCTGAAGTCCGCGCTGACGGAGTTGAATCGACTAAGGAAACTGGAGAAGCTCTATTCAATATTTTAAAGGTACGGGTTGGTCCTCCTGTAAGCCGAATCCAGATGCATTTGCCTTTGTAGCTTTGTGATTGTTCGTGGATTCCGACTGCATACCGCGCGTAGCCATCAAACACATTTGCAGTTGAATAAACAAAATGTGACGATGTATTTAGTTTCGCTGCATGCCGTCCTCTGGACGCACTGGGACCCGATGAAACCTGGTTATATCCTGAGACCACTACCCTAAAAGTCCAGACAAGTGGTTACTCTTGCTTCTGGTGCGACTGACTATCAGATGATTGAGGCGGCGTACTGTTATACCTTCCATCCTCGCCATGCGGAGGAATATTGCTTACCTATGGCAGCAAAGATGGCATGTGTAACAATATACGGTGCTTGATTCGCCTGTGTCAGTTGAACTGTCTTAGGGTGCTGTTTATCGTACTTGCATGTCAATGTCTGGATTGGTTGCCGCATAGCAGAAAACACAACAGTAAGCCAAGCAATCTGCTTTTGGGCGATTTTAACTTCCGTCATTTACGGTTTTTGCGATGTTCTGCTGATAGGCGGCTTTGTCTTCTCTTAACGGTTGAGTGCAGTGGTTAAGTTGGGCTAGGTACTTGTCCCAAGTTTCTGGTGCTGGAGCTTCTCTGTACACTCGCCATGCTGCGTTGCGTACTGTCATGCATTTTCGGGTTATGCTCCTAACGAAAGAAACGGGTTTGCACTTATTGCAAGCTTTTATCTCTGAAGCCTGTGCAATCAGCTGACTGAATGTGTTGACGTAATAGAGCCAGGTGACTTCCGGGGGTTCTTATTCGAGGAAAGACCATGTTGTGACGCTGACAAGCTGGGCGAGTCGGTCGTACCTTGTGATGGTTTGCGCAATATCATCGTTATCATTCAGATATTCTGCATAGCCGACGAAGTTGAAACTGATGACTGCGTGATCACTGTGACCCAACGAGCAGTTGAAAACCAGCGCATCAATCATATGCTCCTCGTTGGTAAGCACAAGATCTAGCACAGATGATCTGTTACCAGATCTGAAACGAGTGGGCAAAGTGATGTGGTTGTAAAGAGGGACAGTATTCACTATATCTTGTAGATCGTTTTTGAATTGTTCGCTGATCGTGGCAGGGGCCTCTAAACAATGTACGTTGAAATCACCCATGATAAGAATGTGAGTGTACATATGTTGTAAACTGCACCTTAAACAGCCGTTTGGTTATAGTCGGTTTCAGGTGTTGGGTTAGGGGCGCGGTACACCAAGACGATAAGGCAAGCATCCCTGCCTTTTAACTGCAATCGGCACCAAAGAGAGTCAGGGAACTGCGAGTCTGAATCCTCCACGGCTTCGCACTGTAAGTCGTTTCGGTAGTGCAGGACTACCCCTCCTGCTTTTGTGAGCCTATCGTTCCGGATCAGCGACATGCCCGGTAGCGACACTTCAGCGTCCGTTATTCCCGTGTGCAACCATGTCTCGGTGATACCAATGACATCATACGAGCCGGAAGCTTGGAGATCTTTCAGTTCAGCCAGTTTGTTAGAAAGCCCCTGAGCATTTGTATACAAGCATGCCAGTTTCCCGGTCCCTAGGAGCCCGCAGAGAGGTGAAGCTGTCAAGTGTGGGAGAATGCCGACCGATGGGAGGTCGGCAGTTACTTGTTTTTTTGATGGGTCAAGGATACCTCGTTTGCAACTTGATTCGGCCAAGGTGCGTCCCAGCCTTCGTTTAGACCTACGTCAGACACCATTAAAGCAGCAGTCAGGTTACACTTCTATACATTCCTCAGCATGCTTGCTGCGCCAGTTGCTTTAATATTTGAGCTGTGCGAATTGTTTTCGACCTTTGACCGAATTTCGGAAGGAAGATGTTTCCGATTTCTCCGCCATCGATTCAAAACATCCTTTGCTTGTTGTTCTGACTGAACCACATGTTTTAGGATTCTAGGGCCGCATTCTCTATAATTCGATGAGAGGGGTATCCTGGTGAGCGATAGTGCCACAACATCATCCAAAGAAATTGTTTCACGAATGAACCGCCACTGTACTAAACCGTGCTTTCCGGTATCTCGAACATGGTTAGAAGGATGTTCTGGCACGCCATGTATGAAGGCTGTGTTTAGGCGGTCTTGCTTGCTGTGCTCCTCTTCAGTGTTTCGTTTTGGTTGTCGCGCGCTCCAATTGACATCAGGATTGATACGTGTCTCACAGGATTCATGTTTTAGCGCGCTTGCGGAGAGCAAAACGTTTTCTACGTCGGTGGAGGATTCTAGAGTTACTCGAATAAGTCTGGGTTCAACATAGTGTGGCGAGTTCGGATAACGAGTAATTCGTAACAAGTTTATGGGCTTGGCTTTGATATTCATCTACATACACAATGAGTTCCATTGGTCTTGGTCGTCTGATAACTTATCCCGCAGTGTGGTGGCGGTAGATTCAGGGATAATTGAGCATACAACAGTCCGTGCACTGTTGTTGGATCCCTTTTCAATTGATCTACAAGGTGTGGTACTCATTTGTCTTGACTTGTTGACAAGTGATTGTTTGCCGTTTTTCTCTCCATTTCCGTTAACGGTGTTTACATTGGAAGAGGACGCAACGGCGGGCTCTCGTTGGACCCTTGCAGCAATCTCTGCATATTTAACCGATGTTCTGGGAGGCTTAGTTTAGACAAGAGATATTTGAGCTACAGGTACCAAGGGTTGATGTTTAGCTGCTCCATCCTTGTTAATACTAGATGAATGGTCTAGTGGAATTTGCTTAATCAGACGTTTTGAATGGTGCCTGCTTTTTGTTGCTGTGAGTACTGCTTGGTTCACGTAGGTACAGTCTGTTTTCGCCCGGCGTTCTACCAAATTTGGAGAAGACAACGGAGATGGAGACATGGCTGATTGCGGTGCAGGGGAAGCGGATCGTTCAGCATTCCGTTGCTTAGCAGCCGCTACGCTTCTGTAGTCCATATTTGCTCCCATTGAAGTAATCTTCTTGTTTATCTTCCTTTCTGCTTCTGCGATTAACCGGTCGCGTTTCTCAGCTAGGATTAGCAAGCACTTAACGAGGGGGATGGTGGAACACGCAGTACAGTATCAAAATGCATCTTGGGAGCTATTTCGCTTCCTAAACTTTTGTTGGGACACATTTGCACATTTCGTATGGTATCAAACAAAACAGTGCGAACAAGCCAGACCGATTGTTACTACCCGATGACATTCTCCTAACCCTCAAATGCCTTCTGATTGGAGTCACTTCGGTTTCGCCTTTCTGCCATTCAATTTGGTGTCGTTAACTGACCCAGTGGGTTGGTTAGCGTTCTTTACTTTTACAGCTTTGAGAGCGGCGCACATCGGTCAGGCGAGAGTGGTGGTTGCAGCAAACATGTCATCACTACTCTTGATGACATCACTAAAATGGATTCCGCCAATTGTTGTTTAGAGAGGTTAGCACGCGTGCCGTAGGGTTAACTGCATCGTCCGAGGTGCGTTTTCGACATTCTATTCCTCTATATATATTAATGTACTTTTTGATCTCTCTCCCCTGACCCGCGTATATTGCATCTATTTGAACGCGTAGGTTAATCGATTTGGATACAAATACACCAGATGTTTTGCTGGTGGTATTGAGCCACGGAGTTCAAAAAGGCCGGATATTATTTATATTGCAACATCTTCAGGATTCCGAGAATGTCAATGGTTTGGGCTTTTTCAGTTACAATAAACTTGTTTTGGCGAATATTTTTATTTGGGAGTTTACACGCCGTTTTCTGCCTGTTCACAGACGTTTCTATTTGGTTGTTTTCATTGCAGCTTGGTAGTGCCATGGTTGCGGCAGTTTAATGGGGGAGGGAGTAAGAAAGGATGAAACAGTTAGGTTTACTAATCAAAAGATAAGTAATACACCATCTTAACTAATAGACTGGAGCAATACAGCTGCGATATTTATGAGTGGCAAGTTGGCGATTTGCGAGAATAAGTAAAAGACCATATTAAGGTAACTCCAGTGAATCATCAAACTCAAGCTGCTTTAGCAGAATAATATAGGCAGTATTTACATTTTTAAAAACACACGTGTCTAGCGAATAAGCATATAGAAATTTTCGTCCGTCGGTAGTTCGCAATGAAAGCTCAGTCAGCCAGCACGGGAGACTTTATTTTGTTAAGCTTCTTCGTACTTCCACCTGTCGTACCAGTTACCTCGGACACGCATTCAGGATTCTGTATAACAAAATAGCGAAACACCGTCCCGCGTCTTTACGGCACCTTACAGTTAAGAATGTCCAAATATTCACCCTTGAACAACTAATTAGTGCGGAGCATAATGTTCGGACCGATGATTCTTTCAAAGTTTTAAGGCCTTATCTCATGGTGACTAAAAAGCTCTCAGGAAGTGCCTGTTTTCTGCTTCGGAAACCATGTCTATCAAGCTGTTGCAATCAGAGTGATACAAGCAGAGGACATTTGTACAAGCGCGAATACTGTCTTTGCCGGAAATAATGATACCGTCTGTACAAACCTTGACTTAGGACTAACTGTTAACTTTGAAGTCAAGCCAACCATTTCCTTCTTGATAGGTTTGCAATTTAGTGTCTGGGGTGTGAAACCGCGGGACGTTTAGCAACTGATTGCGTTTACTGCTCTATCAATTGACTCGTTGGCATTCTGTTTAACTGCAACCTAACCATTTATTACTGTCCTTTTAGATGACTTACCGTGTTGTATCGAATGTTCTCATGCCTGTATATATCTGAAGAGAATTATCGAAAATATATATCTTCGCAGCAACTCATCTTCTTCTAAAGGTCATCGTGGCACATTTTCTGCCATGACGTCCCGTTGGTGACGCGAATAAGGCTGGTTAGCCACTACACCAAGTGACCTATAGTCTAATACAGCAGCGTCAAACATGGTTGGCGGCATCCGGTTTCGGATTTGCCAATCACTGTGGCCAGCCATAGGACGCCTGCGCCTACAGAGGGACCACGGTTTGCTTGCTCTGCACCACCCACAGCTCCATCCACACACCCATATCCAGTGTAAACCCGAAGGAATAAGACCGGGAGGCATGCGGATGGGAGCCACATTTCATAAACGGAGCACGCCCACACTCCTTCACAGGCAAACACAAGCAGTCTATATTTGGGGAATCAAGTGCTTACAAGGTGGTTGCTGGACCGTAGTCCGCTCCACACTGAGTGCATAGAACCACTCTTCGAGCCTAGAACGACCACAAGAATCTTACTCCCTATCTCCTCCATCAACAACCAACTGTCTCCTAGAGCCAGTATGGACGAGGTAGTGGGTAGTAGATAGGTAGGCACCTTGTCAACATGCACATCATGCGCAGCCACACCTGGGATGTCAAACAACAGCCAATCACTCAAAATGCCGATATCGCATAAATTAAACGCATATGACGACATCAATACTCGTTAAATGAGCATCTGAAAGAAATTGGTTAAAGGTGAATACGCGATAAGTACAAAAGGTCCCAAAGTTATTTAAAAAATACCACGCAATAAGATTACACAGGTTTACCACAATTTGAATGAGCGACGTGTGCAAGTTGGAAGAAGATTATCAAGTAGGCAGAAGAAAGCAAATAAAATCTAATGAAATTTATCCACATTAAAAATACCCATTTTGAGTGTAAGTTGGTTTCGTCCAACTGCGGTGAAGAAGCATCATGAATGCAACATCAGCCTCAGCATGGGGCGTCAAACATACACTCCATTATATTCAGTACATAGATTTGTGGAAACTACTTTCCATTGTAAAATAATAGATATTAGGCAAACAATAGTTTGTTGATGCTGTGAGATTTAAATTATGAGCAACTCACATGTCGTCCCATTAAATATACTAATTATGTAGGAAAATGTTTTTAATGAGTTGTTGAATAGTTGACTGGTGAATCGCAATAAATGTAACAATTATTTACCATATTCTGCGTTACATTTGCAAGATCTGTAATCATCTCGATAATGAACAAATGCATTCTCATTTATCATCGTCGTAAAATTCCCCTAACCACATCGTTATTCGTATTAGTTGATAACAATGCTGTTGCAGTTACTCAATCTGATCTGAAAAGTAAAATCATACCCTTCATAGATTTCTAAGCTGTGGATAGCGTCGGAATTTATAAAGGTTGTGATTTGCAAAGTCTGCGGTTGCCATCGTACGCATGCCATTATTTGTACTAAAATATATTTCGTAGAAATTCCACAAATTTTAATTTGTATACCTTCTTAGTGCACTAACGGTTATTCACAGCCATATCTTACGGAATAAGGCACCTTTAGATTTCACCTTGGATTATCGTAACAAATAACGCTGTTTGCTACGAGCCACCCTGTAACAATTTCGCATATTACTATTTTAAGTTATTTTTTATAATTGTTCAATTCACACGGACAGATGTGCAAACTTGTCTCGCCATATTTGTAGTGCGTTCCCCACCCACTGTGCGGCGAACGGATAGTGGTAAACATTTGGAACATTTTGTATGAAGAAGTGATTTAGGAAAGGTCTGTGCAGCGGTTCAAACTGTGTTACCACTATTCGGTTTATAGAACGATTGCACACTAACGATGACATGTCACACTTGTGAGTCCTGCAACATCGCGGGTCAGATATGAAAGTTTTACGTAAGTAGGATACAAGTATTCAAGCCTGACAATTTTTAAGACAATTTTCACCAAATCTTGGAAGTGTGTACAGACTTTATCTCAACTTGCTTTATAATACAGTATTCAATATTCACAGAATCCTGCAAATGCACATTATATGATATTGGACAGAAAACAATTTCCTGGATTTCGAATTATTACCAAGGCGTAATGTATTTTTGACGAATTCTTAATGGTACAGTGCACAGAAATCAAAAAACCACAATTTGAAGACTGCTTTCAGGGTGAATATAATTCTATGACATATCGTAGAGGACCTCATTCGTCTAAGCATTTTCTTCTACATAATAATTCCCAAGCCCTAGTTGACTATTCCGGCGAAGTCTTATCTTCTGTAAACTAAGCATATAAGCACGGCTGAAATGAATGTTCTAAACATAATTTAAAGTATCAAAATATAGTGAGCTCGACGAGCACCAAAAGCGTCATATAACAACTTGCCGAAACCGGAAATGTTTTGCTATCTATGTTATCAAATATATTCAACAGAATGCTGTATACATGTAAGTTTGGTGTTGCTAAACTAATATATGTTCCCATAAGTGCCATAGTACTTAACAAACAAATTTCTTTGTTTAATACCTTCACATTTGTATCATTAGACAAATGTGTTTGCTTGCTTCTGTTCGACTAAGCCACCTGAGACGTATCGCCTAAACTTGTCAAGCTCTGTTACCGCAACACTTTTCTATGTATTCTTTCGTTTTACTAAGTTCTCGTAGGGATTTCATGGAAACAAGTGTAAAACATAGGAGATTATTGGATATTCTTTTATGGATCACCAATCTTGTATTCACAACACCTAGCTATAACGTTTAAGCAGTCTGAACCTAACTTGACGAAACTAGGTTTGTCGATATTTTAAAACAAATGGTCAAAGACAAATACTTCGAACTGATTAAATGCAATAATAGGTTCATCCTATTGTTGCAGTCCAAAATAGAGATGAATTAATATGGTTGTCTACAGGTTTACAAGTGCTGAACAAGCACAAACTTGTGGAAAAATTCTCGCTTACTTCTGCCCATGAGTTAATAACTGGGCTCCATAATTTAACTGTTTCCGAAACTCGACATTGGTAGTGCATATCACAAAGTGCAAGTGACAACCTTTTGTAGACAATTGACTGCATTTCTAAAACAAGACAGCTTCTGTCAGTACAACCGGTTAGCATGGGCCTTAGCAATAAATAAGGTGCTGGACAGAAATTGGTCAAGTTAACCTTATCAGACATCGAAGGAAGTATGGATAACATCGATGAGAGCAACACGACTAATCATGAAGAAACTCTACACAGGGCACTGTTCACGTTGATTTAGTTCAAGCATTGCCTAAATATAAGTAAGTGCTAGTTCTCTGTATCTGAAGTGCAGCTCATCAGTTATGGGATATTGCTTGTTATAATATCAAATATTTAGCGAACCAGAACTATATTTGACTGCCCAAACAGTGAATCCATAGATAGGTGAAACAGTCATTATGTCTGTTTTTCTTCTATCTACCGCAATCGTTTAACATTTTGACCATTGCTGAGCGGCTGGGGAAATTGACATGACAAAACATGTATTATGCTGGATCCATAAACAAGGTGCAACCAATGTGAGCATACTAACGATGGCTGAGTCCAATCCTTTGGTAGAGATATTCAACCAACATGGTCCAGCATTTGCCACAACAGAGGCTTCATATATTGGTTAAACCGCAGTTTTCTCCAAGTTAAACGACAGTGAAAAGAAAACGATAGCATATGCCTCACAAATGTGTCTGAAAACGAAAGAATTAGGCCTGCTGATAATAAAGGGGATCTGGCTTAAAGTTAAGATATAGAGAGTTTGCAGTTGTACATATTCAGACGTCCATTCGGTATGTATACTGATTACTGTGTCCCTTTGACTGTTCTGAGCCATGTAATAAAGGTCAAAAGCCGGCCCGGTATAGCCATTGGTACTTGCACATTCTAAACTACGAGTATAAAATCATATTAATTCCAGATGGTGCTTACCGTTTTGCCGATGCACTTTTAGGCTGTCACCCTTAAACGAAGATGAGACCAAGGAGTTAGAAGGGAGGGGAATGATTTCCCATATTTTAGTCGAAAAACCTATTGCTACGAAACTTGACCGGATATACCAAAATAAAGGAGGAGATACCAGCATATCAATAGTTTGGGAGTATCTGCAATATACCTAGTCTGGTAACACTCGGAAGAATTTGGTTGCTACCATATTATACTTTTCTTTACAAGATATCTATAGTGGGAAACTACGCTAAAACTGGGGAACAAATCATGTTTACTATTAGTCTTACTCCATTGGTGATCCCGGTAATTGTAGTTGTAACCTAGTTAAATGCTACCTG
>CALYDF020003152.1:0-13410 GCA_944474145.2 Dicrocoelium dendriticum
TAAGTTGCAAAGCATAAACATAACCATTCATTACTGAAGAGAGCCCTTTGTTACAGTAAGTCATTGTACATTTGTAGAACAGTATCCTCCTTCTAATTTGTTTAAGTGGTAGCAAGAATCTTCTTCCTACTTGTTAGCAGATTGTTTACACTGGGTAGCCGAGGTAGAAGCAACAGTTGAGATGCCCATTAAGATTCTCACACTGAACAGTCTGGTTTTCGCCTTTTGACAACTTTAACTTCAGTGGAGGAAACCGTTGCCTAGCATTTTGCAATAGTGGATATTAATCGATCACATTTTCTGACATTTTCGGAAAGGTTTATAAGTCAGAGAACCATAGTGGATGTGGTCGTATAAGACGGATATACACTTAGGATAAAAGCAGCAAGTGTGGTTACACTGCGCAAAATCAGTCGAGTATTTTTTGTGAAGACTAAATCTAGTTGCGCCTCCAGTTTGGTTGGTTGCTGAAAAAATCAATTGCTTAAATGAATGTGGTATCACATTTGTCAAATTTAAGTAACAGCGCCAATGATAGATTATCAAACAAATGTTTTCCCTCTGGTGATGGCATACCGGGCGTTGAGTATAGTTTTCCAAATATAAATAAAACCACTAAAGATCGGGGCTATTCTTCAATCAAATGCCAGCTGATGTTGCCAGTTGAGCTAAAGTATGTGTACTCAAAACTGATATTCACTAGCGTTAATAGTACCAGATGTTTTGTCCATGTTCAGCGCTTGACTTGTTAAAAACCCGACGTCTAGGCACATAGCGCGACAGTTTTACTGAAATAATGAAGGTTTTAATAGCATGTGATGAGCAGAAGTTGTCAGAGACCAGCGTTTTACTACTTGCTTCTTCAAAAACCTTACAAACCTTTATTAATTATTGAACCTTTCAATATCTTTAACTGCCAAATAAATTATTTTTATCATTGAGATTTCGCACCAATCAAAGTTTACATGTGACAAAGCCTGCATTCCGGAATTATTACCTACGTATACGACAGTCACCAAGGAGTTACAATTCTGTATTGTTTAATACATCACAGAGCATAATGCCGTACTACACTTTCTATTCTAAAGAAAGTAAACTCATGCTGTGTAAAATATACTATGCAAGCAGAACTGTTATCAATATCAAGTGTCCTTAATATTGTTGCTTTCATATTCACCCGTGATGTTACTAGGCAGTTAGATATTGGTGACATATTTCTAACAGAGTTTACGGTACCCGAGACTAGCTAACTACACTTTGTCACATGCATGAGCGTTGGAGAACTGAGTTGTTTGACCCACACTGCTCTCATTATCTGTGGAAATCAAATCGACATAATCAATACAAAATTTAGTAGTGTTGTCCTTATCTGAAAAAATAAGTAGTGATTTGAACAGAGTCCATCCTCTACATATATTTCCCTTATGTATTCTTTCAAACATTATTATTTCCATAGGGCAAACCTGGTTGTTGGATAACAGAGGTATAACTACCCAAATGACCCCGTTTATGATACAATCTGATCAGAAAGTGTTACCAAATAGTGCTTTAAATGTGCTCACTTGAGTTTTAAACGACGTTTCCTACACACCTCTTTTATATCTCGGCGCAAACGCTTCGGGAAATGCAGAATATTTATATTGATGTGGGTCACCACAACAGCACAAGCCAGACACCGCCCATCAAAATTCGATGCACCATCGCGGGGCGCAGGTGTTGTGCACTGACACACAGCGACCAAATCAACTCAACTGTTCATTCCGTGGAGCTGGCAGTTTCCATTTGGCTGCCTCATGATAAGTGAAACCGATGAGTTTCAGTCACTTACTCGCTTGTACACAGACCTGAAAAACCATAACTTGGACTTTGGCGATCAACAGCAAAAAGGTAATCATTTTGACCGCTACAGGTTGACAGGTGTCAAAGCACATCCTATGTCTGAAATGTATTTGGACGGATTTTAATATTACGGTTTATTCAGTAACAAGTTAAGGAATACTGGTGCGCAAAAAAGCACACTTCTTTACCCTCTGTCCCCAGAACAGCTAACGTGCGATTCTGACATGCCTTTTAGCACCTAACAAATAGTACACGTTTAGGAGAGCATGATGGTCTTACCGCGTTAAAATCCTGAATGAAATGTAAGTACTCTTCAGCAGCATTACCATAAGTGAATCCGGACCCGTTATTTTAAATCGTTCCACTGCACCAATTTAATCTAGTGTTAAAGAACAGTTTGCGAATTTTAGTCTATGGGAAATATTTCGTCGCAGCCAGAACTAGTATAGCAGCCGCCGCACATCCGCAAGAATATAGAGGTTTGAAAGAAATGGCTAAAATTCTTCGTTTGTGTTCATTCAACAGATCCCATTGCTTCCGAGTATAACTTACTTGTAACGACTCAAATTACAATGCACACTCAACAGAAAAATATGCTCCCATTTGTCAACTAATAATCACCAGAAAATTTTGCATCCCACCTCGAATACCCTGTCCTGTAAAGGGAGTTTTATTATTGGGACTAACCTAGTTATCATCATGATCATTAAAAACATGACAGTGGATGATGAGTGGATGTTGGTGGTAGCGAGTAATTATACACGGCGGTGCACTGCCACCAACCTTTTACAATGTTGTCTTTAATTCCGGTAGAACGTTATGGCTTTATATCAGGTAGGATCTGGCTTGTATGTACTATCGGCCAACCCTAATGGCGTCCAGCTATTGTTTCGGAGTGTGCAGTGGCTATCCGACTGAGCATATATGATTACTGCAAAATTAATTAAAAGTGTTGGCCTAAGGAGAAGCATTGTTTTCTAAGGGACTTTATCACACGTATTAAAGGAATTTCACCTCATTTCAGTCGATCCGTTACACAGTCACACAGATTTCCTGCTCTTACCTTCATCCGCTCTGCCTATGTAGCACATAAGGGAGGGAAGCAAATATTCCAAAACCAAGAAAAGACTATTTTCAGAAGTCTACAAATTACACACGTTCCTCCAAATAACGTTTCAAACTTTTGGTGTTCAGCTGATTATAATATTATCCTGGGCAATTTACCCTTTCTGCGGTTGAGAAAACATGATGAAAAGCACATAGGATTACGAAGTAAAATGTCAACCGCAAAGACGATTTCGTTCTGAAGGATGTATAAAATGAAGTTCACCTCCTTGTAATCGATTTGTAAGACGATCGTACATGTTTTCTACCCTTGCATCTCCTGATTGGCCTTGTTTATTTAAAGTATGAGATAGAAAAACACATGTTTCGAAACAAACAAAGGACTACATTCAGAAATCCACCAATGAAATGCATGCGTTAAATACTTCTTCACATATAAGCGCTCAGAAGGAAATACTAGTAGCCTCTGCGCTTCAACCGGTCTGCGGTTGGAACAACCTGATAGGAATAAGGTACGACTATTTGTGTAAAGATACTTAATATAACTATTAAACGCTGGTTTAGAATACTTGGCAAAAACAGTCTTGTTTGGCGTACACAGCCGTTCTTGTTAGGCTGTACGCTTACTCAGAAAATTACGGTGATCGAATAAGTTCCCTGATACATTATATCAAACTACAAACTAACTCCATTCAGTCTTCATATTTGGACAACAGGTTTGCCCTAGCCAATTGCCTATAGCACTTAGATGAACATGATTCCTCTAACGGCAGGGAAGGCCAAATTAATGGCGTCGATACCGCAAGGTTTGTTAAATGGCTCAAAATGAACTAATGTTTAAACTAAAACGATTTTGAATAAATTACCTAAGAACAGTGCAAACTTTCAACAGTCAATTCTTCACTTACAATTAGATAATTTCAAATCAAACCTCTCTATGTGATAATAACAATAATTTATTTTGCTTTGATGTTTCTAGTGATTGAAACGTAGCTCACGAAATAAGACGAATGTGCTTCCGTCCGCCGCTCATCTAGCACATTAGAATGGCTCCCGGTTAGTAACTTGTTAACGGACCCCACTAAAACTAGTCGTTAACCGAGCACTCTCAATTAAGCTTCACTTTATGCACATGAATTTTAAAAGTTTGGGGACCGGCGTAAAGACAATAACTTTTGGATTACTTATGAGTAGAAGACTTTTGGAAGATATTTTTAAGTATTCATCCCAGCGCTGGAAATCTACATAGCACAACACCGCTCCGGCAAAACACCGAAGGCGGTTCACCTCATTAGACCTCCTCATTGATGATCATTCCTGAGCCTCCTAGTGGGGAACTTATCCATGACCGCTATTAGTTGACACCAACTAACCAGCAGCTTACGCCACTAAATCATGAAGGAAGGTTGAGCAACATGACTTGAACGCGACCTATTTGATTTTTAGCATAGCTTTGGTTAATAGTAGCGACCAAAAATTTAGGCCATAACTTCTTTGGATTATCATCACCTAGTAGTTGAACATTTACAAAATGCCTCGACGGGGAGTCGAACCCCGGTCCACCAATTTCCAATCCGCAGCTTTACCACCTGAGCTACCGAGTGCTGACTGTTAGGTGCCCAAATTTTAAAAAAATGACTTCTGCTTGGTGGGCGAAGTATTGCCAATGGGCTCACAGTACCTGTCCTGATGTTGCAGATTGGCTCACTCACACGTCACTTCCCAATGGACCGAAGTACCTGTCCTTCAAATGTCCAAGGGGCGAAGGTAGATTAATGTTGGAAGTTTGTGAGTGGGATAAAGTTTGTAAAAGTTGTAAAGTTTGTTAAAATTTGCGCACCTAATCGTCAGCCCTCGGTAGCTCAGGTGGTAGAGCAGCGGACCGGAAATTCGTGGACCGGGGTTCGACTCCCTGTCGAGGCATATTATTGTGCGTGAATTTTAATCGGATCTTCTACTTTCTACAAACTTTACCCTACTCACAAACTTCCAACATTAATCTACCTTCGCCCCTTGGACATTTGAAGGACAGGTACTTCGGTCCATTGGGAAGTGACGTGTGAGTGAGCCAATCTGCAACATCAGGACAGGTACTGTGAGCCCATTGGCAATACTTAGCGCACCAAGCAGAAGTCGTGTGTTAAAATTTGCGCACCTAATCGTCAGCCCTCGGTAGCTCAGGTGGTAGAGCAGCGGACCGGAACTGTGCGTGAATTTTAGTCGTGAATTCTACTTTCTACAAACTTTACCCTACTCACAAACTTCCAACATTAATTTACAAAATGGTATTTATCGACCACTTGTGTCATGCAAACTCGTTACAAGTTCAATATATAAGTAGTATATCTTCACTACTGATAGAGCAACGGAAGATTAACTAGTACACAAACTAATGTATGCTAAGTTAACCCTAGTTGCATGTTGCGGAATGGAATAAATGAACTTGCTCTGATGTCGGTATTTTCAGCGATGAAACTCTCCGGTCCATACAGATTAGACTTGTGTACTTGTCGGCGCAGCCTCAACAAACTGAATAGTTCCTAACTAATTTTTAATAGGATAGAGTTCATTGCCTCTCATAATTGCATGGTTTAATAAAAAACATGTCTTAAGTACAGTGATTTTCTTGATGGCAAGTGCAAGTCGGAAGCGTGTTCCACACTGCCTGATTTTCATTACCTGAACAACCAGGAAAAGTAAAAGGACACTTTCGTTATTAGTTAGGTAAATGTAATTTTTGACCGGGTGATGACATTTAAATGAAGTTCAAATTTGTGAATCCAGGGAAGGGCGCATTTGTACAAGAAGTCATGCTCACGAAAATAAATGAGACACTTTGAGTGTTGCCTAAATTATAATATCCAGGTTAGAAGAGATCTTAAGACCCTATATGTTAAATATATATCCACGCCAATGTGCGGACATTCCGAAATTCCTGCAACCAGGTTTCAGTGCCGTACACTACACCAGGTTATTCCACCGCATACGTTTCTTCACTCGAATCCCAGCATAGAGCATGAAGGTTTGTGTACAAGGAAAACACTGCAAATTCTTAGCATCGTTAAGTGCTTTTCAGCAAAAAATCGCTACTTACCGGTAAGGAAATGTTAAATCTGAAACCGCTTAATTTCCACATCATCCAGAAAGTAGAACTAGTGGCGTTTCTTCTCCTTGCATTCTCCCGCCTCTGAACTCAATGAACTTTATCCGATGAGCCGTCTATTTTACTTGTTGTTACCGATGAAGCTAAGTTGAAAAAAATGGACGAGGTATTTTCTAATGGATAACTTTACGATTGTACTATAGAAGTCCATTCTTTCAAACGGGATGTATCAGAGGTGACCCGTTTAAAGTGTTAAATGAATTAATTACACAAACGGGAAATAATATTCTTTGAGTAATTTTAGCAAATGTGGCAAGTTCCAAAATATTGAAGGCGCCAATTTAAGACTAGCGGTGTGGTAATATGTATGGCATGTGTACGACAGCAACTTGTATGGGAGGACAGAAGTCACACTCTCTCAACGCACCTTGTTCTTTGCTTCTTCCATCTAGCATATGTTAGTTGATTCTGAGTAAATTCCTGTCTTGAACGAGATTTGTCTTGCATCTGGCTTTTGAGCTGATCCATAGCTTGAATGAACTGCGCGGTCTTTTTGCATGACCCTGGAAACAGTTGCTCTTTTCTGTTCATTCTTAAACTGCGCTGGTGTTCTCAGCAAAGTATTCTATTGCACCTGAAAAATAACAAATCTTTCACAACATGACAAAAATTATTTGACAGCACTAAAAATGGTAGCGATCGAAAGCGCGCCATGGACCGCCACAGTGCAAGAAACTTCATTAGAATCAATTATGACGGGATAGGATTAATTTGAGAACTTCAGCCATAGGGAAAATGCTACGGAATTTTGCGTGATATAAATCTGTCGGATAACTGTCATGCCGAGAATGGTTGCAACACACGCCTTAGAAGGGTATAGATCACTGAAATTGTGCCTTGCATAATGTGTACTTCTTAAACACTCGAATAAAATATTATCCGGATGCTAGTTTTTATATACTTCATCTTACTATAGTAAGTAATTTATTTCCGTGCCTTATTTGCATGAGTTAAGGAAATGTTTACAAATGTGTTGAATTCGGTCCTATTAATGGAATTTTTGAGGGTCGCAAGTATTGTGGCACTTAATAACCTAGGTGTATGATATTTAGTTACTACTCAGTAAATAATTTTTTAAAATAATTTTATTTAGATTCCTTTTGATGTCGCTCTATGAACCACTAAAATACAGCGAAAACCGTACTTGAGCTGTCGCTGTAATCTTAATTGGACTGATGGCATCTTCATACAGTAGAGAATGCATACTATTTAATATGGTCGAGAGGTTTCGGATATTAAGCAGTCGACCATAATGCACTAAGGATATTTCGATTGCATTATTCTCCGTGGTTTCCAGCTTACAAATATCAGATATTTTGTGTTACTAAATCGGCATCATCGATAATCATTTCAATTAGGTTTAATATATTTGTTCAATGTTATCTATATTGCATTAGACATTGTTGGACCCAACGTACACCACACAATTTGTGGGGGGTAAAAGCGTACACTTTCTTTCACGATTTACTGTCATGGCACATTCAAACCTATTAGAACTAAAAGCGAAACTCACACGTTGCTGTAACCACAGCAGCTACACAGCGAATCAAGCAACGTAAATAAGCACAACACAAACAAAGATTGAAGTCAGATAATCCCCAGTATAATACTGATGCTCTGGGAAAGTTGATCACGTTTTGTGGGAAGCACTTATGCCGCGCTGCCTAATATATCGGTGCAATGTAGAACGGCTTACTAGATTGCTGTCATCGTAATTACACCATTGTATAGCAATCACTGCATAGACTTTGGTTAGTAGCATTATGCGGTACGTTCGACCTTACTGTACGGTTGCGAAACCTGGCCCCTAAGATCGGCGGACATGAAGAGGCTACTTACGTTCGACCATCGGTGCCTTCGCAGATTGGCTCACATCTGGTGGGAACACCGCGTGAGTAACGAGCGTGTTCGACGCCTTGTTTACGGCCTAGGAAAAGGGAATGAACCGCTCAGCACCGTCATTTCACTCACCAGGCTCCGATGGCTGGGCCACGTGTTGCGCATGCCAGCCCACCGACTCCCTCGACGTGCGTTGTTTGCTCACCGGGGATGTGGGTGGAAGAAGAGGAGAGGTGGCCAAGCGATGACTTGGTCCAGAGGAATGAAGGCCCTCACTTCGGAGCTGGCCTCAGTTGGAGCTTCACGGCTCCCTGGTTGGGGTCCAAAAGACGGTGAACACGTTTGGCTGGATACACTTGCTGATATGGCAAGGAGCCGACCTCAGTGGCGTTTCTGCTGTGAGTTTCTTTGTCCCTCCCCATCCCTTTAGCCTCCCCCTCCATCTACGATCTTATTTCGTAGGGTAAAACGTAATTAAATTTTTGTTTTTGCCTAGTAGCCGGCTAGTAGCTTACCGGAACGATGCGTATCCGTTGCTGGTAGCTCAGCTGGCATTCAACTGTCGTATTTATTTTTCCTTTATGTATTGTATGCATGTATGTATTTCCTTTATGTATTGCGGTACAATAGCGGAGGTGTTTTACCATCTCTAGCTGACATGTATAATGAGGATGGTGATGAGTAGCATTATGCGTATCACTGTATCAACATGCTTTGCTGTAACCTGGTTACCATGCTTTCGAGCTGCGATCTAATTCCCGTGTTTTGTTGAGAAAGAACACGTGATGTTTTATTTCCCACTCTGTGGGTAATGGTCTGTGACCTTGGGCGAAGGCGTTTGCAAATCGCTCAGTTGTGCATTCGTGGTTTTTTAAAAATATGACTTAGCTGATTTCATAACACGCCATTGGATCTATACTTATTCGTCGTGCTATTAAAAGCTCTACCTTGTGATACTATTTTCTCGAGTACACTCCAGTGCATTCTACATTTACCCTGAATTTTAAATTCCGGACAGCGTTTCGCCCATATCCAAGCGCCAAACGTTGCCTAACTTCAATCATCAGAGACGTTGTTTGGTCTCACGGAATAAATCATTTCAATGGCTTTCGAACGAACGGTCACCCATCCAAATCCGACATTGTTTGGAGCATCTACAGGTCGCAATGCAAATGCACCAGGCAGGATCCATAGGCTTAATCACGAAAATTCGCAATCACACCCCCGTGTAATCTGCCTCACGTTCAAGCTGACACATTCGACTGGCACGCTGGAGGGGACAGTCTGCGAGCACACAACTACAACATGAACACTGTGTCCTTGCCGACAACGTCAGTAACAGAACAACTATTTTACCATAGTGAGTGAGTCATTCAAATGGTTCGTAACATTTGCTCAACAAGGGCTTTGCCCAGTGTGCCACAGTCTAAAGACCTATGTGGATCATGTTCCAAACTTGTTAAGAGGGCATTTTGTGCCATAACTGCCGCAAGTTTGGCCGTACCAGATGGCTCCGAGTTAAACCTAGTTAAGCCAAGTTATTAAACAAACCAGATTCTATATGGTTCTGCGTGGAATGGACATCTATTCCACTAATAAAAAGCGTGCTCCTATTATCTCAGAAGTACGATCAGCTACTAGCCAGGTGCGAGGAACTAGTGACCACCAAAATCACTACAGTTGGGGTAATCATAGTGAAATGTGCAACCCAATCCTCCCGCGTAAGAGCTGCTCTTATCCCGACACCAGCCAAATCAGCCAGCTCGGAGAACACCCGCATACACTCACGACACCAAGAGCCCAGAACTTTAACTGCTGTTCCAATACCACTCCTGCCTCAAAGTTGACTAAGGCAGTTCTCAGTTCGATCGAAGTAAGTAACGTAAGGCTACTTCCAATCCCACGACGGAGTGCGTAGAAAAATAACAAGGTAATAACAAAATTTGGGTCACGGTTGCCTTCAATAAGAGCCAGCAGTTAAAATTAATATCACCCCCAAACTGGATCGGAAACTGAGAAGCGCAGCGGAGATTTTCTAGTGCAAGAACCATCAGTTTCGTGCAGTACATCTCTGAGTACTTAAATCACTAACCGCGACATGTCGAAAGGTGTAAAGAAACAACTACTTGTACTGAGCTTACTGTGCTCCAATATCTCAGAATCAAAGTCGACATCAATAACAAGCAGGCAGTTGGATGGCTTCAAACAGTGGGATATTATTAGTAACCTAATCGGAGTTGTACTGAAACCTGCACACGTAGTGCGTATTACACGACACCCCAACTCTAGGCATTTCGGTGAGTCAAGACTTCTGCGCGTTATGCTGAACTCCATCACTGAAGTAGAGTCAGTACTACTGTCGACACGCATCCTCAGAAATGAACCCTACTCCATCCGTATCTTTCCAGACATTTCATGGGGCAAGCGTTATCGAGTTAACCGCAACTTAGAGGACTACCAGAAGGAGACTTCAACCAGAACCATACTTTTCACGGGGTTCCTGAAACTGAAGCATTTGATGAGCATGAACTAATAACCCATGATAAAGAAAAGTGGTGTTATATTAGTGAAACAATCTGCTTGGATGATGTGTTAGCGAAACCTGTGTCACGGCTACGTACCTCAACGAACTAAAACGGAAGTGGCCCATGAGTGTTGAAGGTGGTCCTACAGTCAAATATATATTAGCACAGCTGATAAAAACCTGATACATGTTCCGTTGCAGGCTACCATCTGAGCTTCGGCTGAAGGCAGTTAGCGATATGCCTCCTAGTGACGACATGCCACTCAAACTACCCATAAAAGGAAAATGTACCAGTAATGTGTCTAATGACCCCATACAACTTACAGAATAGGAGATAAACGAGACGCCTTACATTGTACATGGAAGATTAGACACAGGATTAACTACGCGCATAATGAATAAGACGTTAGACCCATCTCCAAGTACACACCGAAAAAACGATTAGTCCCCAGCCACCCATGTGGTCGGCGGAACTTCACATACGGGTTGCACAACCTACGAAACATTGCTTAAATCTGCGAAACTTTCATGTATGTATTCTAACGCCCCAGGGCTCTTCAGTACAATTACCGAACTTCGGCTACGTCAGGTTGCGAAGGCTTGGGACCTAATTTCTATTACCGAAACTTGGTTAAACCAGGAGGTGACTGATGCTAAGGTTGAGATAGCCGGAATGTCACTTATCCGGAGTGACTGTCCCAGCAGAGGAGGGGGTGTTCTACTCTACTACCGCAGCGACCTGCAGTGCGCAACAGTTAGTGATCTGTAAAATCACGTTACCGACTCATTCTGGTGCCGTCTCCGACTAAGACACAACGACATATGTCTCGTAGCTGACATTTATTGTCCCCTAACATCCAGTCCGGAAATGGATTCCCGCTTGATACGTGTCCTGAACAGGGTAACACGCACTAGGTACAGTCACATTCTCATCTCCGGGGACTTCAATCTACACGATCTGGAGGTTTCGGCATTGCCCAGTGAACAGTATAAGGCAGAGTTGCATGAAATGGTCGCTAATATTCCCTTGTACATTCATGTCACCAAGCCCAGTAGATTCAGGACAGCAAATATACTGTCCATATTGGACCTTGTACTCACAAGTGATGAGCTAATGGTTGACAAATTATTGATGGATAGTCCATTAAGTCTCAGTGACCATGTAGTAATAGCATTCAACTGTGTGTTATGCAGAGTATCCATCTGAACACTCAGAACTAACTCATACAATCACACCCTGCAACGTCATGAAAGAACTCGTCGACGCATCCACTTGGAAATTCGCAAATATCTTGTTGTATGCCCATTCCGGAAACAGAGAGCAACTATTGATTGAACGAAAATTTTTAAATTGTTAACGTAACATGTCATGTGGTCAACTGACTGAATGTATGTGATGCCACTAAGTGAGGTCCGATCCATCTTTATCGCTGGCTGGCCAGAGTAGTTGTAATGCTTGTACATGCTGCTTCTGAATGCATAGATTTGTTTTTATCAACCTGATGCATACTGCTTCAGTGGTAGCAAGTAGTCGAGCCTCCGATCGACGGTGTAGCTGTGATGGCACTCGATAGAGGATCTCAAATGACTTGCGCTTATCAATCCGATGACTGGTGCAGATCAGATGGTTGGTTATGGCACTCAACTTAGTTTTGTCCTGTTGGGTGACGAGCGACGTTGGTAAATGTTCCTTGATTCGTTTTTCCAAGTGCCTGGTCGTGCGCCCAATAACGGGTCCCTTGACAAGGTTTGGACAAAATTTGTTGATAGACTCAGCGACATCCACAACGAAGCATCAGAGACCAAATCCCTGAGTTCAGTAAACGTACTCTCAATTCTAAGGAGCAGGACTCGAAAATTCCAGGCGATAAGGGATGCAACATGGCGAGCCTACAAGGTTAACCAGACTCAGAGACTTGGAGCAATTTCTTGACCCATCGCAACCATTACACTGCACTTGTCCGTGAGGACATAGTAACTGATCAACAGTGCCTAGCCAACAAATACTTGATAAACAACAAACTACTGTATAGAAATGAAAACAATATTCGTGTAGTAAAGCATTGCATCCCTTCAATTTTCACGACAAACGGTAGAGTACATGACCTCGAAGAAGCAGCTAATGACCTGCGGCTACAATGCGCCGCAATTTTCGAACTCGCAGCCTCTACCTGTCCCATAATATCATGCACATTACGGACTCCATTGTTTTCACAGGTAATTTTTAATCCATCAATTGTAGTAAGAAGGTTACTGTCACTGCGCGGTCATAGTTCTCCGGGAGCATACAACATCCGCCCGAAGGCACTGAAGGCTGTGGCCAACAAACTAGCAGAACCACTGTCACAGTTCTTTCAAAGGTGCTTCGATGATCAACAAGTCCCCACTACACGGAAGTTTATCATTATCATCCCAAATTTTAAAGGCGGTAGCCGTTCAGAGCCTGTAAATTATAGCCTAGTGACTCTCCTCCCTCTGCTCGCCAAAGAGATGGAAGCGGTCGTCGCTGAGACCCTAATGGACTAGCTGGAAAAATGCAACACCTTGGCACCGGCGCAGTATGACCTTCGTCAACACCGGTCATGCACCACCAACCTGCTGATTGCAAGAAGTAGTTGGACGGTAGTGGCGAATAATGAGGTCCGAGTTGACGTCATCTATCTGGACTTCTCTAAAGCTTTCGACCGCCTGGATCACCGCACCCTACTTCACCGGCTACAGAGCTCCGGAGTCGGAGATACTATGCTTGGTTGGGTTAGCAACCTTCTCACCAGAGGAAGCTTTAAGTAGGCGTTAATCGATCCCTCTTTACCCCATTAGGGTGAAATGTAGTGTCCCACAAGCCTCAGTGCTGGGACCGTGCCTATTCGTGTTGTTTAGCAACGACCCGGCTAGAGTTACCTCCTTTAATTCTCTGCCTTCCGCCGATAAAGTCATGACAAACATGGGGATTAGAAACAATCTAGATCACCATCTACTC
>CALYDF020003154.1:0-38218 GCA_944474145.2 Dicrocoelium dendriticum
AACAAACTCACTCCAATGCGTCCAGCTGTTTGCCAATCAGCGTACATGCGAAAAACGTGTGAATGTCCAATCGGCTGCCGCCTTTGCTTGCGGCAGTCTAACGGCTTCATTGCTGGGCTGGCACCGCACGTTCGTTCGAGTGTATACTCCCATCACAGAGCTGAACTACTCAGCACCGTCATTGCACGAAAAAGGCTCCGATCGCTCGGCCACGTGTTACGCATGCCGGCCTACCGTCTGCGGCGTCATGCGTTGTTTTCTCGCCGCGAGGTGTGGATGGAAGAAGAGGAGAGATGGACAAGCGATGACTTGGTCGAGAGAAATGAAGGCCCTTATTTCGGAGCTGGCCTCGGTTGGAGCCTCTCGGCTCCCTGATTGCGGTCCAAAAACGATGAACACGTTTGGCTGGATACAATTGCTGACATAGCTAGAAGCCGATCCCATTCGTGTTCGTGCTGTGAGTCTCTTTGTCCCTTCCCATATCTTAGTCTCCTCCTACAACCATGATCTTCATTCATGGCATAATATAATGGTATATAATAATTTTTTGTTGCCTAGTAGCGGACTGGTATCTATGCAGAACGATGCCCATCCGTTGCTGTTAACGCAGCTGTCATGCAATGGTTACATTTATTTTCTTTGTTATTTTATTTATTGTGGCACAGTAACTGAGGTGTTTTACACCTTTAGCTAACGTGTATATTGATGAGGATGAAACCGGAATAACGCTAGGGTTTGCTTCAGCGTTTCTATAAAGGGACGACTGGCAGCCGACCCCACTAATGTCCGCATAGATCCTCTCACGAAATCAGCATCCAGCAAAACGCTTCTAACCTCCGAGGCCCTCACGTGCTTGTATACCAACGCACCAGTTCTTCTATGGAAGTTAACCGAGCTTCGTTTTCGTCAGGTCTCCACGACTTTGGACATCGTCATGGTCACCAAAACATGGCTGAAGACGGAGAGCGCCAATGCTGAGATAGCTCTGCCTGACATGACTTCTCTACGAAATTCCCAGGTATGTGACGGCTTTTAACGAAAACGTTGAAGTGGGTTCGCAAAACGACAACGATACAATCAAACTGCCAACTTCAGTCAAGGTAATATAGCAAAATTGACTGTAAAAGGCCTTAAGCTTCGGAATACTAGGCGAATCCACGAAAATCACAAAATCAAACCAAACCTGTACCCTCATATAGCGGTAGTTGAGGAAGAGCTGGTTAATACTAACTACTGGAAATATGGAGCCAGAAAACATACATCAATGTCATTCCATCGATGTCATACCGGGCACACACACACACGGAATTCCGTATTACCACATTCTACAAACATAGCTCAGTTAGTTGGTGCCCTATTCAGGTGCCATATGCCCTCGAAATATGTAATATGCAAAGTGGGCGTGCAGCAATTTCTTGAGTTCTGACACGAATTCTCCTCGACAATCGGCTAGGGCAAACTGTTCCAATATGGCACCACTCGACGCTTGAGGCACAGTGGGTGAGTTATCCGTCTCTTGGCCGGTGCTACAAGTTTTTATCGGTGCCCGCAAGTGTTGTTTTATGCACGCATGTGCAGAAGCGGTCTCAGCATACGAAAATCACCAATATCCGCTGCGTCATTCGTAGGCCCACTCGAAACCGAGGATACCACAGGGTATCCAAGTATCGAAGTATCCTACATCGGCATTCGTATGACATTTCCGGTTTAATATGTATGAGACTGGTACCGACATGCTGAACAGGTACCAGTTTTGCACCGCATTACGGGGATAGCACAAGAGGTGGGTGAGCCGCACTCTAACATTGGTCTTAAGATGGAAGAGAAGAGGCGAGTGGAAATCTCTTCAGACCGAATGCAGAAGCTGCGTTTGACTGCCCAAAACATGAACGGCCCATTTCCAGATAGACCCATATAGTCTACGGTCTTGAAATCGCAGCATGGGAATACGCTTAGGTCCTTTATGGAAGGTTCAGGGTGCAGTGTTTGTCCGACTAGAGTGTACGTATGCCAGTCACCACCAGACCTGGAATCATGAGTAACCACGTGACTGAGTTGACTGGCAGATTGATAGCTGCAGACCATATGGAGAGTATGTCGATGTCAAGTTGACCGGCCTTGTGTGTTCCGGTGGTCGAGGATTCGATCATGCGTAGCAGCCCCTGGGACCCAAGCTTTATCCTTAGCCCAAGAGTGATTGTTGGTGGTTGCGTGGCAGTGACGCATAGGTACTGTGTATTGGCCTTACTTTCTTCTTTTGAGGTTATGTTGAGCGGCGAATGATAACCGTAGCCTCTGTCTGTTGCACAACTGTGGCCCGCATATATACGGAGTTCATCTTCGACTTTGTTTGGTACAGCCCAGTTTTGATGTTAAACGCACCGGCAAATTGCGTTGACATGCTGACAGTGGAATTGTCACCGAGCAAGGGAGGTCTCTCTTTGTCATAAGCAATGCCTAAATTACAAAAAATAGCACGTGGCAGTGGTCTACGATAGTCGTTCACTTCACTTTAAAGAAAAATCCGAGCCTAGCGCGCGGTATTAAGGATGGTCAGCTTACATTGATGGGCATCACTATCGTGTCACTTGAAAGTAAAAAAAGTTCCCTTACCTGCTGGTGTGTGGATTATTACAACTTGCAGGTGCATATATTCATCTCCCCTTTAAGACTCTAGCTATTACGCTACTTAAATGAATCATTAGTAGATGTTGGGCTTCTACAACTTTTCCAATAAAGTACCATGAATGTGTCAAGGTAAAGCCGTTCGGAATCGACTCAGTTGCTCGATAACACTACCGAAAGGTGCACTTTTGTTCCCGTTTTGACGGGTTACAAAAGGTCCATAAACAAACGGCCAAGCTGGGATGGTAACCCAACATCCTCAGCCATATCTCAGTAATCGGCAAATGAGGAAAACAATAGATAGTACTGTCGTACTGGTGAATACACCTCCGGAACATGGTGAGCAAATGGTTCAAAGAAGTGAGTTACCGTCCAGCAATTTATCTAAACAAGAGTTCGGACGGTAGACAGCCAAATGTGCTCAACTCTCTTGTTTAGTTAATAAGATAAATAATGAAAATCAAAACGGATCAAACCAAATTGCCATCCGCGCAGCCTTATATTAAGCACAGGTATATGGTGGATTGGATGATTCCACAAATGTTATCGTTTAGAACCAACTGCCAATGTTCCAATAAAAGCACAGGTCTAAATGCACAACGGGGGCCCTGAAGAAGGTGGTGGAAAAAACCCTTTCTCCGTTATCTAAATCCAAACTTGGAGTGGCATAGGGAATGGATATTTTGCTCTCAACTGCTGTCTTCGCCTTTATGATGACACATGATTTAAAAAGTGCAGTGGGAGAAAGACCCTAGCAATAAAAGCCGGAAAAAAATAGAACAGGGAGCCGGTACGCTGGATGCACCAGATGGTTATCCACCGCAAGTTACTAAGCTGAGTGCGATGTGTGTTGTTGAATTTGATCAAGCTGCCAACGAGGTGGCAATAGCTAGTTTATTGACTCTACGGAATTTGCAGCTGTCGAACGCACATTGCTCACATGCACTATTCCAGCGTGGTCCGCAAATACTTCATGTGCACATTAACAACTCCCGATAATTAACACCCCGTCTCGAGCAGGTTGCCGGTTGACATGGATCCGCAGTAAGAGTTACACATTCGACTATCAAACCTAGTCGAAAATAAGCAAAGAAAATACCCAAAACCGAAAATAGTCGTTGCTCCGCAGCAGTTTGGAGAAGCAAAAGTACGAACTGTTGTATTGGAGCCTTCAGAAAGCGAAACAGGAAGTACATGAACCGTAAAACGCGTAGTGTTTATGGGTTTCACTATGGCGTCGTCCTTTGTTGCTGAAACGGTACCTAGTTGCTTGTTGCCTGCGTGACTGCCTGAGGTAGATAGTAAGCGGGAATGAAACAAGTGTGGACCACACCAACCGCCTAACAAAAAGTGAACGCTGATAGAGGGGAACTGTGAAGGCACTTAGAAGCAGTTAGTGAAGTATGATTCAAGCAAGAGCTCACTATGAAGCCTCGGAGAAGGCAATCGTCCTGATACTCAAGATTGCATACGTGAGTAGCCTCGTAAGTGTTTAAGCCAAGTGTACCCAGTGGGTGCGCGTAGTCTCAATGGCAACCTTACGCCTCCTTCTGGACCCCTACACTAGAGCGATACACGGTTAAGGAAGTCAGTGGAGATCCCTTAAGCGCGGAATTTTGCAGAAGTGGGATTTGGTGCACGCATCTTGGGAGGTCAGGATGAGGATAGAACAGGTTGTCCTAGCGGTCATGTGGAGTCTGCTAAAGGACAGGGTGAAAGACGACCTGGAGGCTGTGCAAGGTTAACTGCCAAGACGGAGTGAGCAGCCAAATAACATTTGCTGGTTGACAGAAAGAAACATTGGACGATGTAAGATTGGCTGACAAAGAAGAGGGCCATGCACAAAGGCTTGCCACTACTCTTGTTTTCCCATTAACCAACTAAGCAATGCAGCACCAGGAAAATCCCGTTTCAAGTGATGTACGAGAGAGCGCTTTGATTCACTGCGGATGTAGATCGTGGTGGTTGGGCGACTATCTAAATACGTTCAGATAAAGCGCACAATAGAGGAAAGGCGGAAATACTAGCCTGAAATAACCCCATGCGCGGAGGATGAAAAAACCTCCGCCCGATAATGGGACATATGTGCGTATGTTTCTGATCGATTAGTAATTGAAGTACAGAGATCACAAAAGCATGGGACCATATATGTTGCAAGGGAAAGGGGACTTCTACTGAGGTAGAATGCATATATAAAGAATTCAGTCGGTAAAACGCGGAGCATTATATCAAGGTCATCTCCAAACACGCGTGACGTACGTGCTCCTGGTTCATTTGCATTATTCCCCTCTAGCCTCTCTCCATCTTCTCGCAGCGTTGTCACCGTACGCTCACTCCAACCGGATTTACCAGCCCTACACAGTGATCCATCATACGTAGAAATATATTCTACGATTAGTGGCTGCGCCATCACTAAGTTTTTATTGGCATCCGTGATTACGCGTAAGCGTTTAACTCAATCACATTGAGCCCATTGCTTTTCTGTGTGACATCATTCGATACAGAATTCTCGAGGCAGACCGAAAAGCCTAAGTTTATTCCGATCCAGTGTTTCTCAAGACAGCTGTGAAAGAATTTGTGATCTGTCAATCTGTGTTCAGCGCTCTGTTCAGGTTCCAGTCACTCGCCATTCCTTGTGAACTTGTCAGCCAATGCGCCACAATAACCCATCACACGGACCGTGCGACCACGCCACCGCTCATTTGACCATGCAACCACCACGGTCGCCTGACCGATGTGCGCCGCTCTTAAAGCTACAGAAGTACAGAACGCTAACCAACCCACTGGGTCAGGTAAGGACACCAAATTGAATGGCAGAAATGCAAAACCGAAAAGCTTTCAAAGGAAAGACATTTGCGGGTCAGGGGGATGTCTTCGAGTAGAAAAAATCGGTCTGGCTTGCTCGCACTGTTTGGAATGGTATCATACGAAATGTGCAAATGTGTCCCAACAACAGTTACGGGAGCGAAATAGCTCCCACGATGCATTTTGGTTCTGTACTGCTTGTTCCACCATCCCCCTCGTTAAGTGCTTGCTTATCTTAGCTCAGAAATGCGACCGGTTAACCGCAGAAGCAGAGCAGAGGATAAACGATAAGATTACTTCAATGGAAGCGAGTATGCATCACAGAAGCGTAGCGGCTTCTGAGCAACGGAATGGTTAACAATCCGCTTCCCCTGAACCGCAATCAGCCACGTCTCCATCTCCGTTGTCTTCTCCAACTTTGATAGAACGCCGGGCCAAAACACACCGTACCTACGAGAGTCAAACAGTAATCACGGCAACGAAAATCAGGCATCATCAAAAACGTCTGGTTAAGCAAATGCCACTAGAACTGACATCTAGCATTAACAAGGATGAAGCAGCCCAACACCAACCCACGCTACCTGTGGCTCAAATATCTCTTGTCGAGACTAAGCCTCCCAGAACATCAGTTACCTATGCAGAGATTGCTGCAAAGGTCCACCAAAAGGCCGCCGTTGCGGCCTCTACCATTGTAAACACTGCTAACGTGAATAGAGGGACAAACAGCAAACAATCAACACTTGTCAGCTGGTCAGGACAAACGAGTACCATACCGTGTAGATCAACGAAAAAGAGATCCAGCAACAGTGCCCGGACTGTTGTATGCTCAAATGTCCCTGAATCTACCGCCATCACATTGCGAGATAAGTTATCAGAAGACCAAGACTAATGGAACTCATTGTGCTTGAAGATGAGTGTCAAAGCCAAGCCCATAAACTTATTACGAATTACTCGTCATCCGAACTCGTCACACTATGGAGAACCCAGACTTATTCGAGTAACACTAAAATCCACCACTAACGTAGGAAAAGTTTTGCTCTCCGCAAGCGCGCTAAAACACGGATCCTGTGGGATACGTATCTATCCTGATGTCCCTTGGAGCGCGCGACAATTAAAAAGAAACACCGAAGAGGGGCACAGCAAGCAAGACTGCTTAAACGCAAGCTTCATACATGGTGTGCCAGAACATTCTTCTATGTTCAAGAGACCGGAAAGCACAATTTAGAACAGTGGCGGTTCATTCGTGAAACACTTTCTTTGGATAATATTGTGGCACTATCCCTCACCAGGATACCTCTCTCACCAAATTATAGAGGATGCGGCCCTAGAATCCTAAAACTTGTGATTCAGTCAGAGCAACAAGCAAAGGATGTTTTAGATCGAAGGCGGAAAAATCGGAAACGTCTTCCTTCTGAAATTCAGTTAAAGGTTGAAAACGCTTTGCACAGCTCAAATATTAAGGCAACTGAAACAGCAAGCATACCGACGAATGTAAAGAAGCGTAACTTGACTGCTGCTTTAATTGACTCTGACGTAGGTCTAAACGAAGGTTGGGACGCACCTTGGCCGAATCAAGTTGTAAACGAGGTATCGTTATCCCATCAAAAAAACGAGTAACTGCCGACCTCCCATCAGTCGGCATTCTCCCACACGTAACCCCTTCACCCATTTGTGGGCTCCTAGATACCTAGAAACTGGCCTGCTTGAAAACGAATGCTCAGGGTCTTTCTAACAAACTGGCCGAACCGAAAGATCGCCAAGCTTCCAGGTCATAGTATGTCATTGGTATCTCCGAGATGTGGTTGCGCACGGGAATGACGGACGCTGAAGTTTCGCTACAGGGCATGTCACTGATCCGGAACGACAGCCTCACAATTGGAGGAGGCGTAATCCTGTATAACCGAAACGACTTAGAGTGCGAAGCTGTGGAGGATTCAGTCGCGCAGTTCCCCGACTCTCTTTGGTGCCACTTGCAGTTAAAAGGCAGGGATGCTTGCCTTGTTGTCTTAGTGTACTATAGCGTTATCTCTACACCCGGAACTGATTGCCACCTAGCGGCTGATTTAAGATGCGGTTTACAACAAAAGTACCCTCACATACTTATCATGGGTGATTTCAACGTACCTTGTTTAGAAACTCCCGCCAAGATCGGAGAACAATTCAAAGCCGACTTACAAGATCTAGTAACTACTGTTCCTCTTTACAATCACATCACTTTGCCCACTCGGTTCAGAACAGGCAACAGGCCATCTGTGCTGGAGCTTGTGCTTACCAACGAGGAGCATATGATGGATGTGTTGGTTTTAGACTGCCCGTTGAGTCACAGTGGTCACGCCGTGATCAGTTTCAACTTCATCTGCTATGCAGAATATCGGAATGAGAACGATGAGACTGTGCGAACCATCACAAGCTACGATGGATTAGCCCAGCTCGTCAGCGCCATAACTTGGTCGTTCCTCGAAGAAGAACCCCCGGAAGTCGACTGGCTCGAGTTCCTCAAAATATTCAGTCGGCTGATTGCAGAGGCTTCAGATGTAAAAGTTCGCTATAAGTGTAAGTCAGTTTCTTACGTCAGGAGCAGAACTGGAAAATGGATGACAGTACGCAACGCAGCATGGCGAGTGTACAGAGAAGCTCCAGCACCAGAAACGTGGGACAACTACGGAGTCCAACGTAACCACTGCACTCAACTGTTACGAGAAGACAAAGGCGCATATCAGCAGAACATCGCAAAAACCTTCAGTGCTAACCACAAACTGCCGTACAAGCACACTAAACGCCTAAGCAAGGGTAGGCAAGGATTTCCTCCACTCAAGACGGCTGATGGCCCAACAAGAACGGCTGTGGAAGCAGCAAACGCGCTGCAGATGCAATACGCCCCACGTTTCAAGGAGTCTTGCCACCAAGCGACCTACCAAGCTTTGTCTTCTCCTTGCCAGGACTAACCCACATCACTTTTACCGCAGAGGCTGTATTGCAAAAGCTGATGTCTCTACGCAAACACAGCCCGTCGGGTGTCGATACCATTCGTTCAGAGGCACTGGAAGCAGCAGCAAGCCAACGGGCAGGACACTTAGTTCAGTTTTTCCAGCGCTGCTTAGACCGGAACCAAGTTCCCGCTATGTGGAAGTTTGGAATAATAACCCCGATCCACAAAGGGGGAAGCAGAACTAAGCCCTCCAACTACCGGCCAGTATACCGTCTTCCTTTACTACCCAGATTCATGGAATCCATAGTTGCTGTTGCACTGGTGTGCTATCCGGAAAACTGCAAAATCGTCACTCCTGAGCAGCACGGTTTCCGTCGACAGCGGTTATGTACAACTAATTTACTCATTGCACGCAGTAGTTGCACCGAGGCTGCCGACGCTGGAGAAGGTGTTGTTGTGATCTACCTGGAATTTTTCCAAGGTTTTCGATCGTCTAGACTATCGGATACTGATATCCAAGCTGCAGCGTTACGGGATCGGCGACCCTCTTCTAAGCTGGATCGCCAACTTTCTATTTCAAAGGCAATTAGTGGTCAGAGTTCGGAGCTCTTTATCGAACCCCATACAAGTGGAGTGTGGTGTGCCGCAAGGCTCAGTTCTAAGTCCACGTTGGTTTTTGGTGTTTATTAATGACCTTGCACAGGGAATCGCTCCAAACTTCCTAATGTTGGCCGACGATATCAAGATCTGGCGCAGGATCCAGGCAATCGTCGGCCAACATTTGCTTTAGAGTGACGAAGATACGGTGCATCAATGGTCGATCCAAAACTTATTGCATTTCAATGTCAGTAAATGCAACGTGCTTTCCATCCGACATCACGGCAGCTACTCATACCGGCTCGGAACGCAAGTACTGTAAGAATCAACTGTCGAACGTGACTTGGGTGTCCTGGTCCAAGATGAATTGCGTTGCTCCAGGCAATCCGAAAAGGCCTCGAGGAGTGAGAACCAACACGTCGGGCTGTTCCCACAGCCCTTCGGACAAATAAACAGCTCCATATTCGACAAACCCTCAGTGCGTATGTTCGCCCCCATGTCGAATACGCAATTCAAGCCTGGCATCCATGGCTGAAACACGACCTTAATGCACTGGATCAGCCTCAACGCCGGGCATCTAAGAACGTAATTGGAATGCGCAATCTTTCCTACCAAGAGAGACTGCAACGATTGAGGGTATTCAGTGGAAGCTATCGCAGACTACGAGGCGACCTGATTATGGCATACTTGATTCTGCGAGACCCACATCATGTGTGCCGCCCTTTACTGCAACTCAGCAGCAATACCAAACTGAGGGGCCAAAACTTGCAGAACAATACTGTCGTCTGGAGTGCCGCAGAAATTTCTTTTCCATTCGTGTCTGTCACCCGTGGAATGCTCTCCCATAATCGGTCGTCTCTGCACCAACACTAACAGTATTTAAAAGACGGTTGGACGATGCACTCATCCACTTACACTTTGTTACTTAACACTATGTCTCCATCCTACACCTGGAGTTTACCCTGGAATTATTTGTTGTTAACTGTGGGTGCTGTGAATCTAAGTGGATCGCAGGACTACAGCGGAGCAAACGATAAGTCCTCATTTTCATATTTAAATTAGTAACTATTTTACTATGCTTATCATCATTCTTGTTATTTTGATACTCCCCACCATCTATCCAACGGGACTTGTAAAGCAACGCTTCTTAACCCGTATAAATTCATTGTTCATTGTTCATTCGGCAGCGAGATTCACGACGGATGCATGCCAGCAAGCTGAGGATGTAGTGTAAACAGGAAAAGCCAATAATTCGTACCATGAGTATTTCCCAATGTCAGAATGATTCCGAGCGAAGCAAATGGTTCAGTACCTTCCAAGACGTGAGTATGGTGATGCGTCAGGAGTAAGCGGTATAGAAAAACGGGCATGTTTAACAAGAAAGATCCAACTATGTAACGCTGCAATCGCCCAACCCAAGGCGAACGCCGACAGGTTACAGTAGAAGTTGAAGCACAAAGTAACGGAGTTGTCGCTCTCGACGAAATTTGTAAACAAGGGAGTACCGTCAAAGTCTGGGAAGACAGTAGTTGAAATAACCAGCAGTACGCAGATTAGTGATCTCATTAGTAGTAAAGCCTAATGCATCTAGTAGATGTTTAATAAACAACTTTCCCTACCTCCGGTTTCAGCATTATGATCTCTAGGACCACTAACAATCTCAGACCAGTGAATCTCGTATTTCCTCCTGCTATGTCCTTGGATAAGCATACAAGCGGCAAGTAAAGTAACTGCGCTGTTCACTCGTCCTAGAAGCAACTGTATCTCCTACTGGCATACCGATAGCGGTACTTTCCGGAACTTATGCGTTTGAAATAAAGCGAAGATGACTGGAAGGTGAACAAGCTTTTTAAAAACACGAAGCAGCGATTAACCGGACGGATGGATTTAAAAATGTCATATGCTGATACCTATTGCATCTACAATAACGCGAAGGTAAATGCGTTCAGCATCTGGCCACAACCTTACACTTTACCACACCAAAATCTTTATTGCTCTTGCTGTATCTTTCACTCTTCTTTTATACCTGATAGATACTAATTCATTAGTTAACTTTAACGTAAAGCAAATAGTGATGCTTAATCGCACTGACAAAAGTTGTTAGCAGTCCGGTTTTTACTCCTATGTCTCCAATCTGTACACAAGAAGGGCGCGCGCAGATTTTACCCGCCCCATGGAGCAACCAGTCACGAGCTTCCCCTGACAATGACTCATGACAGTCAATCACAACAAAAGCAAGCGAGAAACCTGTCGTACAATGCAACGCTGCGACGTGGTAGCACACAAACTGCCTCAGGTCTATGTTATCGATGGCCAAGATGACGGTGATTCACTTCAGAACAAATTACAATATACATTGCGATAACTGTTCGAGATCTCCTCTCACAAGAAGAATTCCGAAAAAGCCAACAAGGACGACTTTATTCTACACCTCTCAATGTCAAACTGGATCTCGTTTCACCTGCTAATCCATAGAAATCTTTAGTTACCTAAGCCACGTAAAACTGAAAATACTGATTAGAGCATATCTTTACTATATTATCGTAGGTCAAAGACCGTGCGGTAGGGGTGAGACAGTGGTATCATCTGCATGGTAAACCTTTAAGCTGCTGTATCTCAGTTTTACACAACTAGAGTTTCAACCATAAAATATTCTACATGTTGGGTAAAATGCGGCTGCGCGTCGATTATCTGTGTCATCCACCTTACGATAACTCCACTGTGATTAGCACCTTAACCATTACACATAGTTTGGATTGGACTTCACTAAATATCCGGAACCTCTACGATCTAGTTTGATAAACGGTCATAAACATTGACAGTTGGTCACAACAAGTCCGAATAAATTTTCCTCTCAGTGTTCCTTCACAGTTGTCCATGTATCGGGCACATTCCCTGATCGTCGTCCAGTATTTAAAAGTTTGAATTCCGGCTACCACCAACACACAAAGAGTCCACGCGAAACTCCTAGTTGTGTTACGTAGTGCAAGCCAAATTACATCGTCCATCGCGCGAGATGATTTTTATTAAAACCACTTACCAGTGCATGCATTCGTTAAGATATCGTCGTAGCTTGTTAAAACAAGATCGCTGCGCTTCATTGGTACGAAAAATGAACTGTAACAGCCACTGTGTCCGCAGTCGAATGCACAAGGAGAACAGAACTTCAACCTATTCTCCACACATGGATCGATATCGATTACCTGCCGCAAGAAAACCCAATCCGCATGAACGGCATGGTTAGCTTCCTAGACACCACGCAACTTTAATCTAGCTTCTATAGTTGAGTATGGTATTCACGGTGCGATGCAGCCAATAACTAAGCATCTATTACGTAAATAATTTCGTTTGGTTGGAGCAAACTTAGTGTTGAATCTCGAATGGCCATAGCGACGTAGCTGGTTACTACAAGGGACTAACGTTGGATAAGACTTGCACGTGCTCCAACCGCACACACTTGGAATGGTGCTCAAGTATTTACTAAAGCAACAAACATTTGCACCGGAATATGTTCAGGATCCTTTGCTCGGGAAGCCCCAGAGGCTTCTCGTACATAGAGGCCAACAACACCGTAGATCACCATAGATCAAACATCTCAAGCAGCATATAGTAATCATAAGTTGATTCCTTCAGTAGGCCGTACACTTAGGGGTTCATGCGGCAAAATACTTTCGAAGCAAGAACAAAAATCAAACTGGAGAGACCCGAGCGAAACTTCATTGTGACGTGTACCACATCAGGTCCGCAGAGATCTTGAACACCCTCGACTTGAGTTAGGACAACTTCACATTATCACGTCGAAGCAAGGGACCAAGACTGCTTTACAATGAGCAACAAGCCACACGTGTGATGCACGAAATGTGCGAAGTTATTGCAGATGGTGAATCAGAACAAATCAGAGCACATTCGACTCGCGAAATAAACAGCGAAGCAAAAATGAAGCAAGAAGATGCGGAGAAGAAATTACACTGCATAGGAGACAATTAACAGTGAGCTGAACATGAAAAAGAACGCAAAAATAAATCAAAAGATAGCTCCCATATCTCCTAATCCAGAAACCATCGAAGGACCGCTTGGTCATTATTTTTAACCAATGAACAATGAACAATGAATTTATACGGGTTAAGAAGCGTTGCTTTACAAGCCCCGTTGGATAGTTGGTGGGGATATCAACATAATAATTATGATGAAAAGGATAGTAAAATAGTTAACACTTTAAATACGAAAATAAGGACTTCTCGTTTGCTTCGCTGCAGTCCTGCGATCCACTTAGATTCACAGCACCCACAGTTAACAACAAATAATTCCAGGGTAAACTCCAGGTGTAGGATGGAGACATAGTGTTAAGTAACAAAGTGTAAGTGGATGAGTGCATCGTCCAACCGTCTTTTAAATATTGTTAGTGTCGGTGCAGAGACGATCGATTATGGGAGAGCATTCCACGGGTGACAGACACGAATGGAAAAGAAATTTCTGCGGCACTCCAGACGACTGTATTGTTCTGCAAGTCTTGGCCCCTCAGTTTGGTATTGCTGCTGAGTTGCAGTAAAGGGCGGCACACATGATGTGGGTCTCGCAGAATCAAGTATGTCATAATCAGGTCGCCTCGCAGCCTGCGATAGCTTCCACTGAACAATCCTAGTCGTCGCAGCCTCTCTTGGTAGGACAGATTGCGCATTCCAGTTACGTTCTTAGATGCCCGGCGTTGAGGCTGCTCCAGTGCATTAAGGTCGTGTTTCAGCCATGGATGCCAGGCTTGAATTGCGTATTCGACATGGGGGCGAACATACGCACTGAGCGTTTGTCGAAATATGGAGCTGTTTATTTGTCCAAACCCCCGCTTCAACAGCCCGACGTGTTGGTTCTCACTCTTCGAGGCCTTTTCGGATTGCCTGGAGCAACGCAATTCATCTTGGACCAGGACACCCAAGTCACGTTCGAGAGTTGATTGTTGCAGTACATCCGTTCCGAGTCGGTATGAGTAGCTGCCGTGATGTCGGATGGAAAGCACGTTGCATTTACTGACATTGAAATGCAATAAGTTTTGGATCGACCATTGATGCACTGTATCTAATTCACTTTGGAGCACATGTTGGTCGGCGTTCGCCTGGATCCTGCGCCAGATCTTGATATCGTCGGCCAACATTAGGAAGTTTGGAGCGATTCCCTGTGCAAGGTCATTAATAAACACCAGAAACAAACGTGGACCTAGCACCGAGCCTTGCGGCACACCACACTCCACTTGTATGGGGTTCGATAAAGAGCTCCGAACTCTGACCACTAATTGCCTTTGAAATAGAAAGTTGGCGATCCAGCTTAGAAGAGGGTCGCCGATCCCGTAATGCTGCAGCTTGGATATCAGTATCCGATAGTCTAGACGATCGAAAACCTTGGAAAAATTCCAGGTAGATCACAACAACACCTTCTCCAGCGTCGGCTGCCTCGGTCCAACTACTGCGTGCAATGAGTAAATTAGTTGTACATAACCGCTGTCGACGGAAACCGTGCTGTTCAGGAGTGATGAGGTTGCAGTTTTCCAGATAGCACACCAGTGCATCGGCAACTATGGATTCCATGACCTTGGAGAGTATAGGAAGAAGGGTTACTGGGCGGTAGTTGGAGGGATCAGATCTGCTTCCACCTTTGTGAATCGGGCTTAATATTCCAAGCTTCCACATGGCGGGAACTTGGTTCCGGTCTAAGCAGTGCTGAAAATACTGAGCTAAATGTCCTGCCAGTTGGTTTGCTGCTACTCCCAGTGCCTCTGGACGAATGGTATCGACACCCGGCGAGCTGTGTTTGCGTAGAGAAGTCAGCTTTTGCAATACAGCCACTGCGGTAAAAGTGATGTGGGTTAGTCCTGGCGAGCAGAAGTCAAAGCTTGGTAGATCGTTTGGTGGCAAGACTCCTTGAAACGTGGGGCGTATTGCATCTGCAGCGCGTTTGCTGCTTCCACAGCCGTTCTTGTTAGGCCATCAGCCGTCTTGAGTGGAGGAAATCCTTGCCTACCCTTGCTTAGGCGTTTAGTGTGCTTATACGCCAGTTTGTGGTTAGCACTGAAGGTTTTTGCGATGTTCTGCTGATATGCGCCTTTGTCTTCTCGTAACAGTTGAGTGCAGTGGTTACGTTGGACTCCGTAGTTGTCCCACGTTTCTGGTGCTGGAGCTTCTCTGTACACTCGCCATGCTGCGTTGCGTACTGTCATCCATTTTCGGGTTCTGCTCCTAACGAAAGAAACGGATTTGCACTTATTGCAAGCTTTTATCTCTGAAGCCTGTGCAATCAGCTGACTGAATGTGTTGACGAACTCGAGCCAGTCGACTTCCGGGGGTTCTTCTTCGAGGAAAGACCATGTTGTGGCGCTGACTAGCTGGGCGAGTCGGTCGTACCTTGTGATGGTTCGCACAGTATCATCGTTATCATTCAGATATTCTGCATAGCAGCAAGTAGTTGGACGACATTCAGCTCGATTGCGTTCCAACTAACCTAAATCACTAGATTTTAGCTAAAGAATACTAACATTTAACAGAATGGTCCCGATACGCGACTGTTAACTCAAACCCCACGAATGTATTTTTAAGCAGAAAGAATAGGGGAGCAACTTGACCTTCGGTGGTAGTGTGTGTGCTGAACCAGTCGAAATGTAACACAGATTCAATGGAACGGTGCTATAATATGAGTACAATCGCCAAAAATTGACGGGACTTGCTGGATGATTTGTGTGAATTACGTAAGTTCAAAGAAAAGTGGCAGTAAAGTGAACCGCGCATCTGTGGGATAACAATTTTATCCACATTAACACACAAGTATCTGTTTACTACGATTTCGTGGGAGTTGGTGAGCACAATGTTTGTCTGCGTCTTGTCATTACTCTATAGTCAAAGTTCAGATCAAGTAATGAAAGTGGCGTGATGTTTCGCCCAGTCGTAGTATAAAGATAAATAACGTGAGGGACGGGAACGACAAAGATAGAAATAGCCTTCCTCAACCGACAAATTCGAAGAGAAAAATGATTCCGGCGGCGTTCCAGCCCCCTGTTTTGAGTGATCAGTTTCAGCTAGTGGCCCCTCAGTATTGTTTTGAGGCTAAGTTTAAGGAAGCGGGGACAAATGTGCCTATCGTTTGTAGCCCAGGTTGTTCAATTGGCGGACTGAGTGTCTGTTGCCGAGCTCAGTGAACACTCAGTCCGCCAAGTGCCTATGGTTTATTAGGAAGCTGATACGTCTGAATGAGGTCACTCACGTAGACGGCGGTTAGTTGTGTTGTACATCACTGGGGCATTCAGTCGCATTTGATATGATATATGGAACACTCACCTCACATTTTTGGTTGCACTTCGCTGTGGGGTCTTGAATGCAACCGGATTGCGTTTTACCCGGGGGTGCAAACTCTACATGGGCCTCACATATGCGTGGAACATTCGAGGGAAGATGCAGGGGTCGAACAGCTCGAAGACCCTCCGTAAGAGGCCAACATGTTGAGTCGCGGATTTTGATGCCTTCACTGAGCGCACCGAACAGCCTAGACCGTCGCGCGCCTGTGCGGTGGTCATCAAGATGCGGTCCCTAGCTCATATGCGTCAGTTATCTTATGGCGTACATCTAAAATTTTACACTTGCACTCCTTGAACGGAATTAAGTTCGCCTTCGACCATTCAGAAGCACGGTCTGACTTTGTTTGCAGCAGATTGTGATCTTCTTGATTACCTATTGTCCACCATATCTTTATCTCATGAGCAAAAAGCAGGAAATTCGACTCGATGTCGCGCTCAAGGTAATTGATGGTGACCAAGATCAAGCGCCGCTAAAACGCTGCTCTTTGTGGAGCACCACAATTCAAATCAATTGGGTCAGGAAATGAGCCCCGAATTCTAACTGAATTCCCGTCGCGGAAGAACGCAATTTACAATCCATCCAAGGACTGGGTACCCGATGCCGTATGTTTGCGACATTTGGAGAAGCGGCATGTGATCTAATTGGCCGAAGACCTTGGAAATCTAAAGATAGATCACATCAGTGCCGGCCCAACTCCCTGCTGTTTCTGTCCAATTGCCGGGCGGAATCAGTAGTTTGGTAGCACATGACCGAGGCTTATGGAATCCGTGTTACGCCTGCGATATGATGTTATAGCCTTCTAAATAGCCCATTAGAGCCTCAGGTATGATTGATACCATTACATTTGAAAACAGTGGGAGGGAAATCACTCGGCGATATTTGGCGAGTTTCGAACGGCCCTCGCCCTTGAAAATCGGAGTACAGATACCCCGCTTCCACAGGTTAAAAACCTGCTGCTCATCCAAGCATCTTTGAAAGAATCGAGATAATAACTCGGCAATCCTCGTACCTGTATTAGGAAGCGCTTTCGGATGAGTGTTTTCAACTCCGTGGGAACTATGGGTGCGCTACGACAGCAACCACTTCAAAATAATTGTTGAAATATACATGACGAGTCTAAATACTGGCGTCAGGGAGAATGAAATAGGTATGTGGCACTTGCATGGAGCGCTTCGGAATATCGTGGCATATTAGAGCCATAAAGTTTTGGCTGTATCCTAGGTGGTTTGAGCACATCCGTCAGCTGAGATGTGTGGGGCAACACCACGCTTCTCTTCCTGGAGGCTGTTCACATGGTTGTACAGAAGCTGGTTGTTAGCACAAAACCTTTCAGTTGGGCTAGGTTTTTGTACCAATTTGACATCATGGACAAGTGTGAAACAGTAATCACGATGCACTACATAAATGCTACAGTTGTCAGGACTAGGATTTTCTCTGTAACCAAGCCATTTTGCTTTTCTTGACGCCATGTGTTTTCAGGTTTTTCTTCGAATGGGGCTGTTGTAGAACGAAGTGGCCTGTTTTCCCATGCAGATAAGATCACATTACTGAACATGTCAGCAAACTTCATCCAAGCACTATTAATAGAGCAGTCATCCGGAAATGCCCAGATGACATCTCCAACAAGTTCTGTTTGTATATCGTATTGTGTGATTGTCCGAAAAGGGGAGTATGTTCCTTTGGATACTCAGCATAATACACAGTACGACGTAATCGATCAGCCCCATCGCAGGCTTATCCATAATGGGCTCTTCGTTCGTGAGCACTAGATCAAGAACGACTGATGTTATTTCCCGCGCTGAATCAGGTGGCCGAATTGAGATACCTGAAGAGTGGAATGCTTGCAATAGGCTCTTGCAGATCAGACTTGAATAGTTCGCTGGGTGTGCCAGAACTTCCAGGCCGTGAACGGTAAAATGGCCTGAGATGAGAACACGGCTGCATCGTCATCGCATTACCCTCCCAGAAACTAATGTCAGGTGGGAGTTCATCTCTGAGATGGATAAACAACACCGTAGGGCAAGTGTCGTTGCGTCTCAGTTGCAGACTGCACCACGATGAGTCTATGATCAGCATTTCTGAACCGTGCACCGGTTCGCCGTGCAGATCACTGCGGTAGTATGAAAGTACCTCATCGCCCTTGATGGGGCGATGCTTTTGAAGAAAGGAAATGCCATGCATGCCACTTCCCAATCGGTGACTTCTGAGTGCAACCAAGTTTCAGTTACAAATGCTTGACGTAGCCGCAGTTCAGCAAGCTCGTTCAGGAGGCCTTGCGGGTTGGTGTACATGCAGAAAAGTTTCTCTGATTTCAGTAGTGAGTCAAGGGACGTGTGCCTTTGGTGTGATGTTGCCCCGACCCGTGTATGCTCGACCACCAATCGATTATGGGTGGGGCGATGCCGAACTCATTTGCATCAGATCCATGGATTACGCCACCACTTCCTTTTTTCTCTCTTTGTATGTAACGTAGGGGGTGTGTTCCCCAGTTTCATCTGCTAGCTGAGTGATCTTATGTGAACCGTTTTCGGGAAGTGGTTCGATCAAATTGCGCATATTTTGTGCTTGTTTATAGCACGCCGTCTGGATTCGGAGCTCGGAAGTCAGTCTGCTGCGACCCGCATACCAGCACTCCGATACCTTGGTTGTCATCTGTCTGGATTGAAGCATCATCTTTACAACCCTCGGGCCACCTCCTTTGTAAATTGGTGACCTGCGCCGCCTCGAGATAAATTGCCCTATGACGATTTCCAAGGAGATGATCACGCAAATGTAACGCCACTGCTCTTGATCTTGCGTAGTCGTTTCGCGCTCATCATGTCTTCCAGCCTCGGGAACACCGTGTACCAGATGGCCCATGCTAAGGATACAATCCGGTATTCTTCCAATTTGTTCTTCGCCTGTTTAAGCTTGCACCACGGAATATTAGGGAAGGTGCGGATCTATGCCACAATTAATTTGTCATACCCGGCATTGGTTTGGAGCGGGTGTATAATGAAACCTTGTTCAGTTGTAGTGTATTTGATGCGTCGGTGCATGTTGACGGAATACACGACCCTTTTTGATGGATGACAAATCGGCGCTGCGCATGCGCAGTTCTCCTAAGACACATGACCTTTTTAAGCCTTTGAGTACCCGTTGTGTGCCTGAAGTACATGTATTACCAATTAGCGACACGCCTCACAAACCTCTGCTATTTCGATCACTGGGACAGCAACCGAAGTTAATGGAATCCGGTGCTGCTGTCTTCCAACAGTGCTCTACACGAGCAGCTCCTTCCTGATTTGGACTCCTCTGGTAGAGATAGCCTGAGCTGAGGGTGGAACTTGACACGGCCTTAGCTTAACCTTAGAAGACTAAGGTAGTCATTGCAATGAAATAAACACTTCCAAGCAGCCTTCGTACTCTGATCTGTAACACCAAGCTCAGTGGGATGTTGTTTGCGTGGACAGATTGGGAGGCCACCTAAATGAATTGCATCATCGCGCTCTCAGCCTGGACAAATTCCGCTAAGATCGCTCTCTCCTCATGTCCTGCATTCTACTTTCATAGACCCACCATACACCATATCCATGGTAAATGTCTACGGAGGCCATGGTTATAATATACAAAAGGACCTTGCAAAACGTTGTGCCATAACTTCCTCTTTTCTGTACTTATTTTATGGTATGACTTAAACGCAATTGAAGTGCGCTACACCACGTCTCAACGAGGTTTGACGCACGCAATAGGTAGGGTTACATTCCAAATTCTATACTGTCTGGTCATCCTTCATGCAAAGTGAAGACCTGTTCACCAATTTCATTAATTTACGGTGCAGCTCAAATGACAACACGATTGTTAACACTGGATGGATGCGCTTCAAACCATTTAAGTTAGCAAAGAGCATCTTTTGGCAATTAACTTTTTCCATGCCTCCGTCATGTGCGATGCTTTGAATATACGACCATTGAAGAGGTAGGTTATCTTGAAGGTTTACATCGAAATACACTATAAAAAGGATAAGATCAAGCTCCAGAGCACCGACTGTAGAAAGAAAAGTTCCATCTCTATTTTATTTGGGGTGTGGTTCGGGATCAAGTATTTACCGTCCGAAGACAACCGCTCCAACAAGAATGTTTAATTCGCTAACCCATTCATAGGTGCTTTTAGCAAATAGTTTAAACGCTTTAAAAATGTTAGCCTATTTCCGACCTGTGTCACGTACCACTCAAAATCTCCTCAATACTACCAGTATGTTTCGGCAAACATTAACGCCAAAACTATGCATAGTGACATACATCCGTGAACAAGTAACCCCTCTACAGAAAACTTGCCACAAACCTTGTAAGTAAAACAAAAGGCTTTCGATGTAACAGAGTTCGTGCTGCATAGTACCCTTGCGAAGCAAGAATTGCGTAGTTACACGGAATCGAGATAAACAGCTACTTTTTCCACTGCATTTGACAAGCTCACACCTACCGGATACTATTTAGATGCAGTGTAAGTTGGTAGACATGAACGGTAAGAATACATCGAATTTACGTAATCAGCAACTGAAGTAGACGACAAACAACTACAAGCCGCAATAAGCAGAAAAGCACGAGACAAGAGACGGACCACAACGAAACATCCAAATGGGTCACAGTGTTTACAACAATGGACAGTGAGCATACACTGTCAGTGAGTCTGAGAAGCATGCATCGATTCCAGCCAGGTTCTAGTACAATGGCGATTATTGTCGGCTTCTTCCAGAAGTGTTGGTAATGATCCGTTCGATTGGTGAACATGTATTTACTTTGGTGCTCCCTAAGCTAAACCGCAGGATGACCTGTAGACTTGTTATCAACTTAACCGCATAAGATCAGCAAGAATTAATGATACAGGATTTTCACTATCATACGCTTTATCTGTGTTTCAGGTTACAACTCCAAATTTCTCCACTTAACTTGACCTTGATTGGCCGAAAACACTGCAAAACATGGAGTCCAACAGAATAGTAGCTTCCGACAACGAAAAGAATGGGATTTAGCTTTGTACTTAAACTGATGCGCACGAAGCCTTGTGAATTAGTAAAGCTGGAAAGTTCAGAAAGAAGGAGCCATAGGTATCCCCTACAGTGTATCCTAGCTAATACACTTCCGATGTAATATGGGGTCAGCAGTCAAAGGTACAGGTAAGGGCAGGGTATTTGTTTCATTTGGACCAAATGACCCAGTTTGTTGGAGACGTTCCAGAAATAGTTTACTTAAGCTTCTCACTATGAATAACACCTGGCTCCTGCTGTGAAAGATGAACTTAAAGTGGTCACCTCCCACAGCCTAGACAATGGTGACAATTTGAATTCCCGCATCATCACACTAGTACATGACGATGGTGATGGTGAAAGTAAATTACCGGATAGCTAGTTGACTTATCTGAATTGTCGGCTGACTGCGACGAACAAAAATACTCACCACAATCCTTCTACTCATAAGTAAATTATCAACTACTTAGTGGGGGAGCATTTGTAAAGATGGTTTTTGTTCATGGAATGCAACATTCAATCGCAACTTAGACCGCAATTCACATTGGAGGGAATCTTGATCAAATAGATCACTGGCACATAATCTGAAGTATATATGTCAGCTATTATCCTATTTGGGTAGTGGACCCCACTGCTGGATCCTTAGTAGATTATTTCACTTGTCTTGATGCCCAGCAGAAATAAGGAGGTTTGTACACGTAGCCAAGGCGTAAAGACCACCAGAGGGAACCTATACATCTACACCACCGACCCAATCGCATTGTTTGCCCCAGCAGTCGGTTAAAACTTTGGCGCCGTTGTAAGGCGCTTGTGTCCATAAACTGCGGCACAAATGCTCAAACCAATACGAGACCGGTTGTGGGGTGTAGTGTGTTCAAGTGCGCATTGCCAAACACTGAGATAGTTCCTCCGCTGGATAGCTTGCAGAACGAGAGAACAATGCCAACCAACGTTTGTGAACCTATCGTCATGGTAATAATGGCAAAATGTCAACCGGGAAAGCTGCGCTTGTGGCACGGAGTGATGAATTCGATGGCGTCCAACAACAGGGACAGAACTGATTGATTCGAATGCACATCCCGCAGCCCTACGGCATCACATCCCTGCTCGGCTGTGTACGATAAAGTTGGCATGGTAATCGTCCCCTTACAGCTAAAGTGAACACCCAGTGTATTGTCATGCCTTTACCGCATTAGAGTCCTCGCAAACTCTTTTGATAATAGAGCTCGATATGACCGCACTATTTCTATCCATTCCCGTTTTAGCCCTCACAATTTCGTCGGTCAGTAAGCTACAAAATGCAAGTGTTCCAGTGGGATGCATTCAATTACTCTTAATCGTCCTTACCAGAAAATAGTGTTTCAAGGCATCCAAACCTGGACAAATTCTCTGGGGTGGCCCCACTATCCGGTACGCGATTTGCGCCTTCAATGTGCAAGTGCTGCAGTAGGACCACCAGATGTGCACCGGCTATTGGACACCGACTAGCGACAAACTAGAGGCAAAAGATTGAGTTGCGTTTCTTAACAGATTCACCATTTGTGATATGCATGCCATCGTTGACAACGCCTCAATTCGTGTGAAGTTCCGATTTGATTTCATCAGACTAAGACATCGGCTGCACTCGGCCATGAATGGCACAAGGGCACATCTTCACCGATACAACAGGGATAGCTGGCTGCTTCGGTCTGGCCACTTCAACGCATTTGCCATCCATAACAAAGAACTCTTATCCTGTAGATCAGCGACAATTAGGTGCGCAGATGAGTACTAGGTGGCCATAAGCAGTCCAGTTAGCTAAGACAAGAAATCGGATGTACCCAGTTATGTTATGTGCTATTGCTGGACACGAACGATCAACAGTTGTTGAAGACAACTTCACTTGCTTGTCTGATCGATTAAACTAGTCATAAATATGACAGTTAAATACGAAGGTACCCAACTCTAACTTGATGGAGTTACTACACTCCGCCTTTCAGGTTTGAACTTCGAGGACGTGATTGCTACCCCGTCGCATTGCATGTTGTGATAATTTATCTCGGTGGAAAGTTGATTACAAACCTCGGGTAATAGGCTGTGCTGTTAGCAAACTACCTTCAGTCGATATGCATCGTGTTAATATGCAGTGTGCGTTGAGGGTCTATGACCTGTTACTGGTGACTTGTTAATTACATAGTAATTCGACCGGCGTTTTAAAGTCTTACTAACGGGGCTATTTACCGTAGTATAAAGTTGTACCGCATACCATTATTGATACACGAAGGTGAAGTTCTTCCATCGTTGTTATTCGAGGGGGCAATGTTGACTATGAGGAGACGCCAGCAACCGAATGATAAATGAGAAGCACTGCACGGATGCCAATCTATGGGCTCTGTCTCTCTGCTCGTTTCATTGAGCCAGCGCTATCACGGGAGTGTAAACTCTTCGCAAAACTGCGTTACTACCGTTTGAACAGTCATGTAATTGTAAATGCGTGTAAAGACGAGGAATTGGAGACCGTGAATGTCAGTGCAGTAGAGAAGACAAGGAAAGCGAATGAATAAAATAAAGCGCGCTCGAAAAGAGATGCGAACTTTCCTGCACGCGTTTAAATGGATCCTATTAGTGTGGCAGAGGGATATGGGACAAGAGACTATCAGTTGACGATAATGGAAACAGTGGCACTGACCTGCATCATACTTGAAATGATGTCTCTTTCGGATAGGATCTCTGACAGGTTTTTCGTTCCAAGCACATTCCGCAGAGTTGTCGCCGCCAGCAGACGAGTTGAGCGGTCTGCGTCCTCCACATTGACAATGGATACGACGGGGTTGTAAATTCGATAGTAAACAACAGCGTCAACAGCAACCGTCACGGAGTCGCGAGTTAAAACCTGAATATTAGGAAAGGAAAATGTAAGACGCTTGTTACACTGTAAGAAATTGACTAGCGTCGGAAATGTGATCAATCTGTTTGTTTGCTTCTGAACGTTGCTGCTCATGTGTGACGTCGTTCTTTAAAGCCTCTCCCGAAAGGTAACATATTGCAAGTAGCTTTAGACCCGGTATCTCACATCAACTAAATCAGCATGCCTTTTACGCCAACCAGACCAAGTGGCGAAGAGGCCATTCATGCAACAGCGTCTTGAAGGAATTGTGGAAAGTATAGAGCATGATGCCACTGGAACAAAGTGAAATAAAGATGGCACTCGCTCGCTAAACACTGTGAAACAAAACAACTATACATTTGCGGTCTGATTAAGAGTCTACTGAAAACAGATTCCTACACAACACATCCAGTGATTGGAGAAAAATAGCCTTGAGACTTATGGAATAATAGCAGAATGTGCAGTAAAGCATGAATGGTGTTTAGTTAAATATATCGAACACAGGGAATTTGCACAGGGTAGCTGGCAATACATGATGTTTTGCCTTGTTGCTGATTTTCAAAGAAATCCACCGTTCGCCACTGGGGCTAGGCGTTCACAAGCAAATTGTTTCTGAGAATTTGAAGTAGGAGGGACAGTCGAGTGGAATCTATTGCGTAAAACCTATATATACATAAGCACTATTCATATAAGCACTAATGAAGTCGGGGTTTTCTTAGAGCGTCGGTTCAACGGTGCACCCAATCGAACTTATCAAATGAAAGGAGGTTGAATATTAGTAATGAATAATTTTTTTCGCGAAAAATCCATTACAATCATTTGCTGAGAATTTGTACCTGCAATCTATAGGGAGCGCTAGAAATTTACCGAACGGTGCTATCATCTAGTATCAAGAAATGTCAACAGCCAACTATACCTAAGGTGTGGCGACGATATTCAACGCAACTGCTGACTGGAAATGATACCCGCATACATACGTTTCCGTATTTCCCCAGCAAGTAAAATTCCTTCAACAGACTTCAAGCAAATTATAGAGGTGGAAATTGTAGCGCATTATACGGATACGTTGAGGGAAGACAAATAGGCGGGGAAAAACTTGCGAGAAAGTGGATCAATGTTTACCAGAGGGATACAATTCCGTGGCTGGTGCTCGATTTTGTTAACGCGACCTTCGCTTAGTTAAAGTGTCGACAGAAAATGATCATGCTGACAACTGTCAATCAAGTGCTTGAGTCCCCATGCCAATTACATGCGCCATGGTTTGTCAGATGAATGATCACATTCATCATTCATTATACACGCTAGCTGCAAGTGGAAAACTCCTCAGAAATAATGCTGCAATACAAAAGCAAATAATAAAGCGAAACGGACGCACGTCGGCTGAGTCCCGGTAAACGATGGACATCGTTCCGGAGAACGAACATTCGGCTGTTGTGCCGCAAAAGGTCATATAATGCCTATAAACTGAGATCGTTGGTGGAGGGGAAAGCTAAACGGGTTGAGGGATGGACAACGTGTGTCATAACACAAACGCCATTGAGGTCTGCCCCAAGCCATGTCAACCAAAGTACCCAACCAAGCGCCTTCAAGGTCCTTCGGTCCCCAACCAGGGAGCTGAGATGCTCCAAACGCGGCCAGCTCCGAAGTGAGGGTCTTCGTTCTTCCTGGCCAAGTCATCACATTGCCAACTCTACTCTTCTTCCATCCGCACCCCCAGGGCTCAAACAGCGCACGTCACGGTATTCGCTGCACTGCAAGGTGCAACGCGTGGCCGAGCCATGGGAGCCTAGTGTGAAATAACGGTGCTGAGCGGACCGCTACTTCTTCCTGCGCCATAAACAAGGCGTCGAAGACGCACATTGCTCACACCGTGTTTGCACTAAATATGAGCCGAAGGCATAGGTGGTCGGATGTAACCTGCGTCTTTGTGTTGGCTGATTTAATGGGCCAGGTTTCGCAACCGTACAGTAAGGTAGAACGTACGGCTGCATTTTCTACTCTAACCTTTAAGGACAGTGTGATGTTGCGCCAGCGCCATATGTGGCAAAGTTTAGTAAAAGCAACTTGAGCTTTTTCTGTATGGTTTGTCCCCTCGTCTTCAATTCCAACTAACTAGGTAGTAGAAATTCTAAATGACTTCTAGTTGATCCCCACCAACGGCCAGCGCAAGAGGCGGTCCCTGCCCATCTTGAAAGAAAGCTTTGCATTTGAATCGTCAAAGCATAGCCCGAAACGGCTGACAGCCAATGCTACACTGTCCAATGCAGCCTGACAAGTTAGTGAGCTGCCACAAATTAGGACAATATCGTCCGCATACTCCAAGTCAAGAAATCGTTTCGCTGGGTATAGCTCCACACCTGCTAAGTTGTGTCCTGTGAATGCAATCTGCATGGCTTCGCAATTAGCGAAATTGAAGTGGAAAGGTGAGCACGGGTATCCTTGTCAGACACCGCTAGAGATATTGAAGGGCGGCGACAGCTTTCCCTAAGCTCTCATTCTGCCCGAGATAGGCGCATATAATGCTCGGATAATATTTAAATATTTCGCGGGCACATCTTTTCTTAGCGGACAGGCCCAAAGGGCACACCGATTCATTGAAGCGAAGCCACCTTTGATGTCGAAGAACACGACAAATGTAAGCCGCCCATATATGTGACCGTGCTCTAATTGACATAATGCTAATTTGTAATTGTTGCATCCCCGACCAGGACGGAACCCAGCTTGCTCCTCGCGAATCTGCATTTCACGGGTGCCAGACAGTATGTGAAGTATGATTGAGGCGAGCAATTTTGGGACGACGGGATCAGACTGATTCCTCTATGGTTGCCGTATTGCGTACGCGAGCCTCTCTTGAAAATTGGGACTATGACGGAGCGGCTCCAGTCGGTTGGGACAGTTTCCTACTCCTACAGTTTCAATAGTAATTCGTGTAAATCATCCACGTGAGCAGGAACCCAGAACTTGAAGAGGGCTGGCTGTAGATCATCTCGTCCCGCGGCTTTATTCAACCTCAACAGTCCGATCTCGCATTCGAGTTCTGAGCGTGAGAGCGGATCCGAGGGGACAGCCAGCGGAGCAAGGAGATCAATGGCCGGTGAGGTATCCGACAATTCCAGCCGATTAAATTGCTCTTCAGAATGCTCGGTACAACACTCCAAGCATTATGACAATTTGTGTTTAGGCTGTCCACTCTCCTTACGTATATTTTCACTAACACCATCTCTCCTGCTGTCCGTTCCCCGTATCTGACGGAACAACTTCCGATGGTCCACAAAGGCAGCGGTTACTTCCATAGCTGACGCACGATGAGACCACCACGCTTTACGGTCTCACTTCTGGCTAACACTGAGTTTTGTCTTGATGCCTCTGCGAGTCTCGTTGTATTGCGCTTCCAGCCGGAATGTGGCGGCAAGCATCGATAAGTTCCAGAGACTGTGGAGAGACACGTTGTCCATTTTGGCTAGTTGATTGACCACATGATGAATCACCTGCTTCTAGGAAGGTCTAGAGAACATGCGACCACTGACCAACTGGATTCAGTGAGCGCTTGCTCAAAAGGCACGCCAACGTACAACGATACGCATTCAAAGATCTAGCTTGGCTAGTTCGCTGGTGTCTATACGCTAACAGGGTCGTGCAGCGAGACCGCAAAATCTCACCTGCAAATCATTACCTCTAAGTGCTTGCTCCGTGTCCTCACATGTGCTCCAAATCGAGAGACAGTTCTGGACGCAACCTCTCCAGCGGTAACTGATTGCAATGTGATTTTTGTGCGTCAAAGGCTGATTCGAGGCTGGTGGGCGCGGCGTCATCCTTCGGCGGCTGCTGTGTCGGAACTTAGTGCTCGCAAGAAATAAGCGGGCATCTTCACACGAATGAAGTGACCGCTCACCATAATCATTACGGGAGCCTACACCATGTTGACCGCTCAGATCCAGTATCTCAGTGGATAACTTTCTAATATGAGTATTCAGATCCCACGCCAGCGCAACAGTGTTGTTCTTCTTCTGTGGCGAAGGAGCTCATTATTTTAGTGGCAGAAGTCGTGCTTTACCGAATCATCGCTAGTGTTTGTGAGCGCGTAGGCAGCGATGATGTATAGACACCAGTTAGTCCCACGCTACTTCGAAACTTTGAACGAGCTAGCCAGTCGGACCGCACATATCCGGCTACTGATTGGGATCCAATCAACTAGAACAGCTTCATCCCAGGGACACAAGGCAATGCCAACGCCGGCTTGGCCGGTACTCGAAGCTGCATCGTCTCTGGATAGGTGCAATGAGAGAACACTGCTAGTGTCACCTGAAGGGTATCGCAGCGTGAGAACAGATCTCGGATCTTGTAGGCGGGTTTCCGATAGGCCACAGATATCGATCGAGAGGGTCTCTAATGTTCGGGCAAATGCTGCCTGTTGACCGAACTGCAGTAATGTGCGTACTTTGTGGTATGCCAATATGGGGGAGAATCGAGGGCTCCAAATAAAAGCCAATGAACTGGGTTTGACCGCTTGGTTAGACATGGACATAGGGCAGGAATGACGCCTCTCGTTTGCGTGTGCCTTGAAACTAGAAGATAAATGCCGATCAAAGCGTTTTGTAGGAGGGCCAAGATTTTAGGGGTTGAAAACGGGGGATAAAGGTAAAGTTGGAATGGACGATATGGGTGAAAAAGTGCAAGAGGGGGAATACGAAGATGGATAGGCTTGAGCTGTAGCATTCAAACCCCTATACACCCTGCTCGATGCAGCAGATAGGGCACCGTAGATTATCATCTGCGGTGGCCAGGACAACAAGAATTTGGTTGCGGAATGTTTCATAGTACTGCGTGGGCATGATGCTGTCAGGTTGCCCAGGCCTGGATAGAAGAACGATTAGGGTTCTTAACCAAAGCCTTTGGTTCAAAAACCTGACAGCAGCACAGTGGATTTGGCAGTGGAGTACAATGAGTTCATTTTAAGGAATAAGTAGCCACTCTAAGTTCAACCCCCAAACTGGAGGGTCAAGAGACTGTGTCTGGCCGTTAATCATTGACAAATCTGCTATAAGTGGCTCTGAAGGTGCAGAAAACACCACCCAGCATAGCTCATTGGATCGCTGAGTCACGAAAACCATCGCACCACTGTAAGATCGAAGTGCATTGCGATTTATGAATAAATCACAAGGAATTGCCTAGAGAATCTGGTAACGGCATGTGGCACGGAAATCGAGCGATACTGTATAATAGCAACACTGTGCTTTAACCATGGTGTCACTTCGTAATGGATGTTTGGCGACCAACATAGAGGATAGATGATTCAGTTGCTCATTTGTTCGCCGAGCTGCGAAATTTGTTTGCAAACGTTTCACCGCCATGCGAGTCGGCATCATCAGTGCGTCGGGATGTGGAGCGTAATCTTGCTGATTGAATTATCGACCCGTGATCGGCGTGCAGGTGACTTTTCGAAAGTGACGGCTTCGATCTGTGTCTCGTGATCTCTACCCGTTTCCCCGTGGCGGAGGTCGTCGCTTAGGTTGCTTCTATTCAAGCGGCGTATCATAATTTCTTTAAGTTCTGTCCGTCGGAGGGGTCGGTAAACTGGGTCAATCTCGATGTGCATGTTGATCGAGTCTTTTGTTGAGAACCACGCTTCCAGGAATTCCCTTGCTCTTCTTGTTTCGCCTCGTGCCAGGACTTCTGTTTTGACCCAATCAAAGCTGTGTTCTTTTTCATCCACGTGTGCTGAGACTAGCGAAGATACATAGTGTCTTTTGCATGCTCTTTTATGCTCTTGTAACCGTGTTGTTAATTTTCTGCCTGTTTGGCCGACATAGTCCACTTCGCAATTTCTACAACTTAGTCTGTATACAAAATTACTTTGCTCATGAGCGTGAAACCTTTGCAAACAAATTTCGCAGCTCGGCAAACAAATGAGCAACTGAATTATCAACCCGAGCTACCAGTTTTCCAAAACATTTTAAAGGATAGATGATTCTCTACGATAACAACGAATGCAAATCACACACTTAGGTTGTTTGTTACTAAAGGACACTCAGGATCAAGAGAGCCAGTGAGAAGTTTGCTGAATTATATGTACAGTACTTGTAAAGGAAATGGTGTGGAGCAATTTGTAATGTTGATTATGGCACTAATCAAGATACCTTGAAGTCCGGAAGCTTGACCCGAAGCTACTCACATTAGGAAGGAGAAAAGCTATCTTCAGTATCAGGGTAGAGATATCCCATTGTGTAGTACAATAGAGTAACAGCAACTCGGGCCATGTTAGGTACGCTTACTTGTCAACTCACAATTACGCTTAATAAAATGCACGGAAACCCGTTGGGCAAATGATATTTAAAATCAGATGTATCAGATGCCATCACAAACTGGTTATACGGGACAGAAGTGTAGCAATAATGATAACCTTTAACTGCATCACTACTGTTAATATCATGTGGAACAATGAAAGACGGACGGAAAAATAATAGACCGTGACAAATTACGTAGTTCTTATGTACAAATTCGGGTGGGATGAAACATGCTTCGATATCAGTAAATGTCCAAACCGAACCATTAGTTAGGCAACAGACGGTAACAAGCATAGTTCAGTTGCATCAAGTTGTAGCAATGACCATCGTGTGCGAAACTGAGAGGGGCAATAAACTTTAGAAAAAGATATCCAATTTACAAACTCAGCGATAGTCGCGCAAGCAGTCGAAACAAGTAACCGAAAGGTAGCTAGTAACTGGAGCACAGAATATGTCAACCTAATAGTTATAATGATGCGGATGTGTGCATACGCTTCCAAAAAGCCAAATGACCTATTTGACGACTCACATGAATAACCCACTAGAAACACAAGTGAAACAAGTGCGCATATCGCACCTAGTAGCAACACACATCACTGGCGGTTAGGAAAATTCCCACCTTAGTAAGTATAACTGGGGATTCCCTCTTAGCAGTACCGACTGAACACACCAATACCCCATATTTGCTCAACTGTAATAATCCTCCGGTCCGGTGTTCCAATTGCTTTCGTGTCCAAACTGTACAGCAAGTCGTAATAGACCCTTTGAACTGCATCACAACGTAAATACCTCGTAGGCGGCTGGATGTGTATACCACAACCACTTAGTAAAAGACGGTTCTTAAGACGGCAGCGAAGGAAACAAGGAATAGGGAAGGCCAAACGGTGTTGGAGAAAAGCGAAGAGGAAAAAAACAAGAGTTATACTGGAAACCCATATTGACCTGTAACCTGTCAACGTGTCACAAGAATGCTCGCGGACCGGCTATACTTCCAAAGATAGTACAATGGAACAATAATGGTCTTCCTTATACGGGTAAAAAAGCTAAAGCTTTACAAGTCCCTTAGGATGGTTTTGGTGAATGAACAAACTATTGGAAAAATGTTAGCAAAAATGGACTTCACACGGGTGGGCTCATCGCGGTATTCGTAGTAAAAAATGTAAATCCACTGTAAGTCAATAAGGAATGACAAGAACTGAGACGTTAGTTAACCTTGTGCCGTTTCCTAGTGAACAGATACAGGTGAAAAACATGGAACGTATTCTGTGAGTTAACCGGCAGTGAAATCTGCAACACACGCGCGTGCTTGGGCATGCGCAGCGAGTTATGTAATTTGGTGCAGCGAAATGAACACACGGTCAACTCATTCTTTGAACTCTGCCAGCATGGGAGCAGATATATCAAAGTCCGGTAGGGGATTCCACTTTCGACAAATGCGTACGGAAAGAAATTCCGACGGCATTCCAAACGACTGTGCTGCTCTGCCAGTTTAGGATGGTGGTCTCTCAAATTGCTGTTGTGACTGAGCTCTAGCAAATGGCGGCACGTGTGGTTGGGATCTCACAAAATCTGGTAAAACAAGGTAAATCCTACTGGTACTTAATGGCGCTCCTCTAACGCTTTTAAAGGATAGCCCCATAGGAATTTAAATGACTTGATCCAACCCTTTCTGACTGCGCGATTAGTTCACCGTTTTACTTAGGTAGCGTTGGTACAGATCTTCTTAGGACTTTTTGGCCTAAGTCCCCAGTATGTGTAGGCGATCATGGAGTTCAGGTCGTGTCAGGTCTAGTAGCCGATCACAGCGCTAATGTAGGCGATCGCAATCATAAGAAATAGATAGCATTGAGCATTTCAGATGCACACTACCGAATGGCTTGCTATACAGTCCACCGAAGTAGGTATGTCAGTAGCTGTACGCCAAAATAGGCTACTGTGATCTCCATCTCCACTGTGAGAAAAATGGGTCTTAGAGTGACGCGATAGCTTTTGAATCATAGTGATTCATTGTGCTACGATGGATGGCACTTTCCAGGTACCATAGTACTGTCAGCGAAGGTTATCACGATGGCGCCAATTGTAGTATCTGGATTTGCTGCGCCTAAGTGGACGGCCCAAAGTTGCTTAACTGAACCGAACTGACGGTGTCCACAAATCGAAAGGTATATAATGCGCTGTCAACAAGTCGAAGTAAGGGGGAAGCATCATCGCTGGTTTATGAAACCACAGTAAAAGAACACCAAAGAAGCGATAGCCTTGAAATATACTGAATATAGGTCTAATCTATTAATTAAAATGAAGAATAAACGCGAAGTACACGAAATCAACGCTACTGGCCACCATTCGAGAATGGTACACAGCTCGATCAGAAACAGCGCTTATCTGTGGCTGAATTCGATCTTCTAGTAAAACTGAAGGTGGTTTCAAGATGAAAAGATGTCATGGGTTCGCCAAACGCTTGTTTAATTATACCTTATGGGAGATCATCGGGTGATTATCGATGTCATGCATATCGACGTGTGTTAGCGCTGATCAAAGGCCGTCATCAAACGACAAGTAGGAACGCAGTGTCAGTGAGTCAGCAGGCAGTTGATGAAAACACATGACTAATCACTCCTAATGTCAGTGGGAACTCGATGGGCAGACATCTACCGCGTATATTCAGTTACGTTTGGTCCTCTATGAAAGTGCTTAGTATGCGCCAAGAAAGGAAACCGTGGTGAGACAAAATCGCACGTACACAACCTAATTATTGGGCAGACGGTAGTAAAACGTGGGAGGATAGCATGTGAACTGGGTAAGGAAGTAAATACACAAGTTGTGTGCTGCGCGGTAAAAGCAAACTAACCGAGCCGTTTCAATGAACAATGAAAAATGATTTATATCGGGTAAAAAAACAGATGCTTGACATGTCCCGTAGGGTGTTCAGAGTGAGAAAAAATAGGTCCAGGAATAATGGAATCGTCGGTTCGGGCGATTACAGATTTAACTGAACTGCCGTATAAAGGGAGTTTGAAATGAGAATGTGTGCACACAAAGCCAACAGGGGAGTGGACACTGATCACGTAATAGACGAGAAAAATAGTTAAAAATATCAAATACGACGCTTTCTCGTGTGCAGCTATCTCGGGTCGACGGGATACAGAAATCCAGTTTCTACAGTAGTAGGGTTTATCAAATTTTTGCGAGGGCTTTAGAGTCACTCATTCTAGATAGGTTTATGGCACGGTCCCCTGTCTGTTGTGCATTAGTGCCACCGTCTGGTGGTCTTGGGCTATAGCATGTAATGTAATTAGGACAGAGTATCATCAAGGCGTTTTTTGAAAAGGGATAGGGTGAGTGCATTAATTACAGGTTTCGGGAGGGAGTTCCAAGGCTGTGACACTCGAAGGGATAAAAAGTTTCTCTGATATCCCAGGCGGCTGTACTGCGTGACCAGCTTAAACTGATGACTTCTTAGCGGGGTGTTTTGACTGAGTATCACAAGGGAATGACATGGGTGCTTCGCGTTTCTCAGTATCTGGCACACCATTATGAGATAGCCCCTTAGAAGCCGATAACGTCCACTGTATATTTTGAGAGCCTGAGTGGGTAGGGGAGGCTGGTCAAACCTCTGTCGCCCTTTGTTGCCCTACGTTGTCCAGTATCAAGGGCGGTGAGATGGGGCTTGAGCCAAGGTTGCCATGCTTCAATAGCGTATTCCGCGTGTGGCCTCACGTACGCACTAAGCACTTTTGGAAAGACTGAAGGGTCAAACTTCCCGAAAACTTTGCGAAGAAGGCCGAAGTACTGCTTTGCTTCCTTAGGTGACTTTTCAGTCTGCCTCAAACAGCCGAGGTCATGTTGAACTATCACGCCGAGATCGCACTCGTGAGAAACCCGCTGTAGAATTTGTGGTGCATACTCTTGTGCCTTATGTTGATAACTTTGCACTTGGTGACGTTGAAATGCAGCATGTTCTCGATGGACCATGTGTACGCTTTGTCCAGGTCTTCCTGTAAGAGTGAGTGATCCTCCACTGCAGCTATAGTACGGTGTACCTTTAGATCATCAGCAAATAGCAAACAGTTAGAAGATAGCACGCTCGCGAGATCATTTATGAAAATTAGGAACAGGCGGGGTCCAAGTACCAAGCCCTGAGGTACGCCGCATTAAACTTCGATGGATTCCGATAGGTTGCTTCGAACCCTCACAATCAGATGACGTCGCACGAGAAAGTCACTTATCCAGCCCAGAACAGGATCGCTGATTCCATATTTCTGGAGTTTGTGGAGGAGAATCCGATGGTTTAGTTGGTCGGGTGCTTTTCCTATAGAAAGTTATGTCTGCGGAAGGAAACTGCATTGTTTCTCACATGTGCGTAAAGGATTAGAATATGGGTGTTCACAGATGCCGAAATGTAGTCATCTTGTGCACCAGAGTGGCGGGGTAAATGACTGCTATTAGCTGACCTCGTTGTTGAAGAGTGTGGAGGTACTGACGCCTAACTAGCCCGGAAAAGAAATATTCCCTTCCAAAGTGTACAGAAAAAAGTATTGGGAATTTAGCATTAAGATACCATTTATGTCGATTGCAGCTAAAAGACGGATCATTTGTATTCCTTGCGCCCGCTAACTGTCTCAAGTACGAACATAGCATCATTATGGCCTTATTTTCACGCCTATTATCATCCCTAGGGCCGTCTCAGGGGATAATAAACGGCGCCCTAACTACTGAATGCATCAGGGTAAATAGGGACACAAGACTACCTACTGCTCAGGCTTTCTCGCCTCCCTATTCCTTTCTTGCGCTTTTTATCCTTAACATCCCGCTCTAACTTCGCGTGTATCCTCACGTTTTCAACCATGGAGTCTTTGTAACCCACGATCCTTGCTAAAATGGACACATATCAATGTGCGCAGTTCGTTGTAGGTTGGTCAACATCCAGAAGTTGCCAGAACCCTACAGATCCTGTCCATCGAGATCAGTTGTTTATCGGAAACGCACTTACAACATTCGAGCTTTGCGATTACACTGAGACCCTGCACATACAACACTGGTGGCACTTTCCCATTGCATTATTATGTGGACGGCGCAGATTGAAGTGCCCATTAAGCTGCTGTGGGCATTTTTATGAGCCCCCCCCCCGGGCTGAAGCTGTCCTGGATGCAAGGATCCCAAGCAACAGCCGGATTTGTGCTGTCAGATTGGTACGCTCGTTCAAATCATTGATTTCGCATGAGATCAATGGATGTCATTGGTGCCCAGCTCCAAGAAACTATTCCGCTGGACTCGTACGTGAACTCGTACATGTAGACTTGCTGGTACGTTTCGGCGAAAGTCCGCAACGAGACCGCAAGCGCATAAATAGTTGCCAACTGGCGATGACAGGTGTTCTGAATGCGTATCAATGTATGTTGATATCCAGACTGAGTAAGCGCCTTCTGAACACAATTGAAAGCTCACTGATTGCAAATCCGCCAGACGTTCTTTGCAGTACGCATGTCTTCATATGGCAAATCTGATTATAAACCTGGGCAATAGGTCACCACGCAGTCTAAAGAAATTCGGGATGCTCGCCAACGAGTTCCGATTGGAAAAGAACAGAGGTTCACAAGCAGTTCAGGGGAAAATGCGTGCAATCTGAAGTGAGACGACATAGCGTAGTGGTTATACTGAGCATCATTGGCAACACATGCTGCCATTGGTAACCATCGTGAGTTATTTCGTCTGATAAGTGAAACAGACAATAGAGGACATGGTGTTAAGGAGATAATATGCGACGAGAGTGGGCAGCCAATCTACAGCTTGTCAAACGCTTGGATAGTTAGGCCAAAATTTTAATAAGTATTTTAATTAAAATGGTACTAGCTTGCTTATCGGCCATTGATCTTTTTTTCCTGAACAGTTCTGTTTAATTCGTCCTCACTTTCACACGTTAAAAGTGAGATCAGACTTTTGAAATTGTATAAACTCACAGGAGCAAATAAATTTATCCCGGCTTTTTTCTAATTCGGGGACCAGCTCTCGTATGTAGTTTACACAATTAACTAGCGAGACTGTGGGAGAAGGAGACTCTGCAAACTGACCGTAGCTTTTCCGTTATAGTCCCGCTTTTCAAAGGGGACTCACGTTTGGAATGCGACAGTCATAGAGGGATCAGTCTGATCTCAATTGTTTCTAAGCAACAAACCAATAGTTTGTTAGCGGATACCCGAGGCGGTTAGTGGAACGCTAGTTGAAGATAATTTTAAATCCACATCCACGGGGTACTACGGAGTGAATTTGGGCGGGAAGAATTTTTTATAGAAGGGAATTTCAGAGGCCATGCGTAGGGTTCTAAACAAAGTACCTATAAGGGTAATTTTCACGAGGGGTCAAACACACCGCTCGGCACTGGTGCACTTGAAGGACCCAATTTCCGCAACCAAATGAACCCAAAAATTAGCTGCAAAGGTTGCGCGCATTTGTACTTAGGCCAAACTGCAAGAGAGGGATGCACGTGGGTAGCAAAACATAATATTCGCATAGCATGCCCGCCGAGGAAGGAGCTTGAATACATAGCTCTACTAAGGAATCCCGTGGCAGAGATGCAGGCGATAGCTACAGGTTAAGAGATCGAATGGGATAACGTTGAGATCGTTAGGGGGTTCCGATCGATAACCCGGAGGCTGACTGCTGATGTAATCGAGATTACCAAGGAGAACAGCTGCGGGAACAGAATGGATGGAATGGAGCTTTAGAACCTGTGGCGGACTGTCTTAACCCAACTAGTCTGTGTGTCGGCGGGTGGATCCGATGCAGAGAATTAATACCAAATCAGCTCCACGCCCATCCCTGACAGGAGCTTACTTGTGTGACTTTGTGACGAAGACCACTTGGGACCGTCCCACGCAACACTTGAAGTAAAACTGTGAGTTTTGTAACGCGATTAAGCTTTTACTTTTATCGCATTCAACCTAATTATCTTCCCAGTGTTTTATAATTGCTCCACCATTCATCCCGTGATTCATTTGACCTGACAAAGATTTTGTGTCAATAGCGAAACGTTGATTGTATGTTGTGTTTCCTGCTGCTGTAGCTGTTGTTGAATCCGAAGTAGAGTGTGAGCAATGTCGTCCAGAATACATTCCACTTAGGTAGGTAAGCTATTGTAATGCATTGACTTCATCGATTTCCATCTGTGTTGACTACAAGAGGGGATCAATTACAAGTCACAGTTAGTTGTCATATGTAATGGATTTAAAAAAAACGAATTGCTTCACCTTTAACTAACACTTTGTTTCTAGCAAGGGACAGGCCTGCGGCAAGTGTCTGAGAAGGAAATATACTCGTAGGCCTTGTTTTGTTAATGCTACTCTTCTTAGTCACACTAAGAGGCACATTTTGGAGGGCGCCGCACGGGTGCCCTAATACAGAATATTAGAGAAAAATAAATCCAGACAGAAAATAAAAGAGGGCCCATTCTAAACGCGGCGACGATTACAGCGATCATGTAGATAACGACACGGGTTCTAGTAATGCATGCAGTCAAAAATTGATCCTTTCTGTAAACTACTTACGAGAAGGGGACTACAAAGCGCTGTTACTTGATGGTAAAATGAAATTTGGGCTGGTCGTAAAACATGCTATGCCATCCCACATTGATAATGCGGAGAAAAATATAAGTGGAAATCCTTAGCACCCACACTGTCAACTGCCGATAGTTGCCTCCGGTCGGTTATTTTTGGCTGTGTTGACAAGATCATTTTGTGTTGAGTTTCTGCGTTCATTGGAAGTATTTCGTGCAAAGGT
>CALYDF020003155.1:0-38158 GCA_944474145.2 Dicrocoelium dendriticum
AAACAGCATCTGCGGGCTGCACGCTTGAGGTATGAACCAGCGCTGGCTCTGTCCACATAAACAAACCCGAAACGGTTCTTTGGCTATGTCAAACAGAGATGCATTGCAAAATCGCCTATCTCTGTGCTCTTTGGACCTGAGGGCACCGAAGTATCAACCGATCAAGCCAAGGCCTGCTTACTTGCAGCACAGTATGCTAGGTCGTTTGTTCATGAATCTTCGTTGCCTAATATCAAATTGCAGGCAAAGGTACCAGTAGATTCCTTTCTGATGGACCTTTCTATCTCGAAAGCTCAGGTACTGAAGCTCCTGCGTGACCTGAATCCTACTAAAGCTGCCGGGATGGATGCCCTCCATCCCAAACTTTTGTACGAGCTGGCCGAGTTACTGTGTAAATCGATTAAATGTATCTTTGAGAAGTGTCTTCCTAGCTGCTCCCTACTTGCTGACTGGAGAGATGCTATCGTGTGCCCTATTTTCAAAAAGGGTGATAATCACTTACCTGAAAATTATAGACCGGTTAGCCTAACAAGCGTACTAGTGAAGGTATTAGAGAAGCTGGTAAGAGATGCTCTGGAGAAGCACTTAGCTAACTTCAGTTTCCTCAACCCGTCCCAACATGGATTCCGCAGAGGCCACTCCTGTTTGACTCACATGTTGGTGGCCCAAAAATGCTGGGCTGAGGCTGTGGATCAAGGACAGGCGGTGGATGTTTTGTTCATCGACTTTTCTAAAGCCTTTGACACCGTACCGCATTGCCTTCTTTTGTTTAAACTAGAATCCTACGGCGTTTCACGCCAAGTATTGAAGTGGATTTCGGCTTTCCTGGAAGGAAGGCAGATGAGCGTTCGAGTGGGTTCCGGACTGTCTTTCAGACAAGCTGTCCTGAATTGTGTTCCTCAGGGGTCGGTTCTCGGACCTCTGCTGTTTGCATTGGATGTCAATGACCTCCCTGAGAAGTTTAAGGTACCATCCCTTATGTTTGCGGATTACCTACAATTTTGGAATACAGTGAGCGATTCTGTTGGACCCACGGCTTTGCAGACAGCTGTGGACAAGTTTTGGGAGTGGTCAGAATTGTGGCAGCTGCCAGTCAATGTCGCCAAGTGTTCGGTCCTGCGCATAGGATCAAGCACTTCCACAACTTTTTAGGTACTTGGCGGAAATGTAGTACGTCAAGTGACTGAACAAACCGACTTGGGTATCTCGTTATCCTCTGACTTCAAATCCAGCGACAACTGGACAAATGATACCCGCAAGGGTTTCTGAACGCTGTGGATGATACGCAGGTCGTTCTGCATCATAACAAATGAAATGTTTGTTACATTGTTTTCAGCATTTGTCAGGCCATACTTGGAGTACTGCGTGCAGGCCTGTCCTCCATGCTTGGTACGCGACAAGATGACACTCGAACGAGTTCTGAGGGTTGGTACAAAAATGGTAAAAGGTTTGAGGCATCTCTCATTGGCTCTCATAGGCTGCTCAAGTTGCAAATGTTTTCGCTGCACTATAGGTACCTTCAGGGAGACCTGATTCTTATGTACCATATACTGACCAACAAGATTGCGCCTGGTTTAACTGCACTGTTCCATCCGGCTCAGATACCATCTCTTCGTGGTCACTCTGTGAAGCTGCATAAGCCCAGATCTGATCGCGTTAGAGCTGACTTTCGTTTATCACGCAGGGTCATCGAACCATGGAACGCATTACCCAGCAAAGTAGTATTAGCACTAACGGTGAGGGAGTTTGAACATCGACTCGACGCCCTTGGGCTGCAGTTTCAGACCTTTCCTTTTGGTTCTTAACTTCTACACCCATTTCCTTGGCTTCTCACACCTATTACTATTACTGTCTTATCCACACATTCTCCCGTGCTACAGTTATCATTAGTTATTTTTTGTTTCCTTTCTGTTAGCCTTTATTTTTATTCACGTGGCCGGTACAGTGGGGACTGCCAGTGCAGGCCGCATGGGCATTGATTGGTTGACCGTGATGTGATTCGTGTGTATCGATTTGGCTCTAGCTTTCAAATCGCTCCTGCAAACTCCATCGTGGTTCAACGACGTATTGAAAAAGGAACGCATGGGAATTTTCCTACCGTTCCTATCCAACTTGAACTTGTATTATGGGATTTGCCGCGCCTGCTTGAAGCATTCGCATGTGTTCCAGTTGGGGAAACCTGCTAATCGGCGGCTTAATGCTGTACAAGAAGCAGCGGTATTAAAGTTGATGAAGTCTTTTCGTCAGACACGTGAAATCAGGAATTTCGTGTTAACGGGATACGGCATCCGTATTACCAGACGTCATTTGATCATCTGAGGCATAGCAGTCAGGCGGAGCAAGTTAGTGAGGTGGAACATGTAATCACCATGCTGGAAAGCGAAAGTTCATGTACGGTTGTGAAGGAGCTGTTGAAGCTGCGATTCCTGTTCTTCGTACCTGTGTGCATTCGGTGATTGGTTGCACGATACGGCGAAGTTATAATGGCTGATTCGACGCATCAGGTTCATTACGGGGGCTACATTCTATGGCATTGCATGTTCGTGGACGTCACGGGAGTGGTGATGTCCTTTTTTTACGCCTTGTTACCAAATGAGACGACAGGTATCCGTGCAATGGTTCTTAGCACGGCATCCGTGCGGACTATTGTGGTAGACAAGTGCGCGCAACAACTGAACGCTTGCAAGGAGGTGTATCCGGAGGCGTGCATGGTTTTGTGCCGTGTCCACATGTTACGGGACATAAACCGACGGTGCAGTCATCCCCCAATTGCGGACCCAGCGGAAAAGGCTTTTCTGATCCGTTTGTCCAGTAACCTGATATTCACGCCTGAGGAGACGCAAACATTCGAATTCAAGTTCGGATAGGACTGGAACGTTGGGAGAATCCCGTGAGTGTTCCATTTTGCGTGGACCTTTGAGCCAGGAATTGATGAGGTGCTCAGTTCCATCGCAATTAGGCGGGACCTTACCGTGGTGCGATGGTTTGTGTGCCTCTGTGATCCATTGAACTATACTGGGTGGTGCATTTTTGCAACTTCAGAGTCACTCATACCAAATTGGTCAATGGTTAGAGGCCAGACAAACTCAGCCTCCTGGTCCTCCAGGTTGGGGGTTGGAATGAGGGTGGCTTCTTATTCCTTAAAATGGACTCCTTGTAGCCCAGTGCCAAACCCGCTGCCTTGTGGTCAGGCATTTTTAACCAAAGGCTTTGGTTGAGAACCCTATTCGTTCTCCTGTCTATGCCTGGGCAACCTGACAGTATCCTGCCCACGCAATACAATGAATCTCACTTCAAACCTATTTCTGATGCTCTGGCCACCGCAGAGGATAATCAACGGTGCCCTGTCTGCTGCATCGATCAGGGTGGAATGCGGGTTTGAATGCTACTGCTCAAGCCTCCCCGTCTTCTTATTCCCCCTCTTGCGCTTTTTCACCCTTATCGTACCGTTCCAGCTTTACTTTTGTCCCCCTGTTTTCAACCCCCCAATTCTCGGCCCTCCCACACCTTGCTTCAATAGTCGCTTGTCTTTTAGTTTCAACTCACATGTGAACGCGGAGCGTCCTTCCTGCCCTGTCAACAGGCCCATGTCCAACCAAGCGGCCCATTCCAGTTCATCGGCTTCCATTTGGAGCCCTCGATCCTCCTTCAGATTGGCATGCCTCAATGTTCGCACATTGGTGTTGGTATTGCGCTGAGTCCCCGGGCTGAAGCTACTCCGGTTGATTGGATTCCAATCAGTAGCCGGATGTGTGCGGTCCGATTGGCTGGCTCGTTCAAAGCTTCGAAGTCACGTGGGACTAACAGGTGTCTATTCGTTATCGCTGCCTATGCACCGACAAACTGTAGCGATGACTCGGTAAAAGACGACTTCTATCGTCAACTGAACGAGCTCCTTAGCCACCGAAGAAGCTCGGACATTGTAGTGCTGGCTGGGGATCTGAACGCTCAAGTTGGAAAATTATCCACAGATGAACTGCATGTAGGCGGCCAACATGGTATAGGCTCCCGTAATGATAACGGTGAGCGGTTACTTCATTTGTGAGGATGCTCGCTTATTTCTTGCGAGCACTAATTTCAGACACAGCACCCGCCCATCACTAAACACTTGTTTGCGGACTGGAAGCAAATGAAGTGAAGTACCTCTTTGGATACGCTCCCACGGCTTTTTTACACAAGTACAACTGCTTCTTTCGGACCCTAACCTGGGAGCCGAGACGCTCCAACCGAGGCCAGCTCAGAAGTGAGGGCTTTCATTCCTCTGGACCAAGTCATTGCTTGAGCACCCCTCCTCCTCTTTCAACAGGCCCATGTCCAACCAAGCGGCCCATTCCAGTTCATCGGCTTCCATTTGGAGCTTTCGATCCTCCTTTAGATTGGCATGCCTCAATGTTCGCACATTGGTGTTGGTATTGCGCTGAGTCCCCGGGCTGAAGCTACTCCGGTTGATTGGATTCCAATCAGTAGCCGGATATGTGTGGTCCGATTGGCTGGCTCGTTCAAAGCTTCGAAGTCACGTGGGACTAACAGGTGTCTATTCGTTATCCAGGCCTATACACCGACAAGCTCTAGCGATGACTTGGTAAAAGACGACTTCTATCGTCAACTGAACGAGCTCCTTAGCCAAGGACGAAGCTCGGACACTGTAGTGTTGGCTGGGGATCTGAACGCTCAAGTTGGAAAATTATCCACAGATGAGCTGCATGTGGGCGGCCAACATGGTATAGGCTCCCGTAATGATAACGGTGAGCGGTTACTTTGTTTGTGTGAAGATGCTCGCTTATTTCTTGCGAGCACTAATTTCAGACACAGCACCCGCCCATCACTAAACACTTGTTTGCGGACTGGAAGCAAATGAAGTGAAGTACCTCTTTGGATACGCTCCCACGGCGTTTTTTACACATGTACAACTGTAACCTGAGCAGAGGATGTGCTAATAATAATAGGCAAAACTGAATCGCAACATTTCGCTAGAGGCCAGCGCTGGGTATCGCTCGGTATTTATGTCACTTAAGTCTGCGTAGCATGGGAGCAGTCGGAGGGAAAGTGGCTGGTCAGTGGGACTAGAGCACCTCAGAGCAGTGAGATGGGACACTCCATTTTAAGAAAAAATGAAAACAGGGCGCGATAATAAATGTTAGGGTCAGGATGAGAAAGGTTTATTGACGAAAGGGTGGGAGAAGCCAACGCGGCTCTCCAGGTAATGTAATCGGGTAGTTGAGTCAGCCGAACCAAGAGAGGTGACGTATCAGAAGTCTGAATGAATCCGGATAGCAGGACGCCGATCCGGTAAGACTGGATTAGTCGGCGCGTTTGCATAATGGCATACAGTAAAGGTGAGAAAAGAGCTAACAATAGATGGTGGGCAAGTCTAGCAGGCTCTAGGGGTAGGGGAAACCTAGCGTTGAGACCCAGAGCCTATAACGCTTGAGTTAAAGAGGTAAGGGTGCAGCCATAGTGCAACAGACTGGTCAGGCGAGACTAGATCACAGCAGGGCATTGAAATCAGCCGTTCGATTGCAAAAGAGATGAATACACAGAGGGCGCTAAGCAAGAAAAGGTGAGGTTCCAGATAAGGATGTTTTACGGTTAATGAGTGGTAAAGCCCACGAGGCTGTCCAAAGTAATGTAAACAGAATCATTAGGTCAGTCGAACCAAGAGAGATAATGTGAAAAAGCCATAACATTAAAAAGTGAACAAGTAAAGCAGGTTCTGGAAGTATGGGAAACTTAGTGTTGAGCCTGTAGAGCGAATATCGCTTAATTCTAGGTTGCATGGAAGCAGTCAGAGGGAAATGGACTGGTCAAGTAGGACTAGGTTTCCAGCAGTGTAGTGAAAACTGGTCCTCCGGTGGAAGGAAGATTGAGAACATAGATCGTAATAGAAAAAGGTTAGGAACCGGGTAGGGATAAGTTTATTGATAAAGAGTGGAGGAGCCCACGAGGCTTTCCAGGTGGCGTAAACAAAACGTTCAGTTTGCCCAACCAAGGTTTGTGACGTCGAATAACTCTGAGTAAAATCGGATAACAAGTGGCCGCTCTGGCTAGACAGGATTGGTCAGCGAGTAGGAAAAGGACGTATAATAAAGGTAGAAAAAAGCTGTAACAATAGAGGATCAACGAGTCTAGCAGCCTCTCTGGGTAGGGGAATATGAGCGTTGAATCTGCATAGCATATACCGCTTAAGTCTACGTAGCATAGGAGCAACCAGAGAGAAAGAGGCTGGTAGGTGGGACTAGATAACCGCAGGCAGTGAGATCTGGCACTTCAGTTGAAGAAGAATTGAAAACAGAGCGCGATAACAAATAATCTAGGGTCAGGATGAGAAAAGTTTATTGACGAAAGGGGAGAAATGCCCACAAGGCTCTCCAGGTAGTGCGAATGGGATTTCCATTACTTCGTCAACAGGGAATTAGCGGCGAGATAACAACAGACCTCCCTGTCTCACCGCTGCACGTCCGGTAAATGTATCCGCTGTTAGTGCGTGGCTTTTAGAACCGCTGTGCATCCATGCTGCCTATATGGGTGATCCGCCACTACTGGTCAGCCTTCACTTCACCTTTGCAGCTACTAGCTTGTCTGTTGCACCTCCGGTAAGTGTAGCCGCTGTTTGTAAGTGGCTTTTAGAACACCCGTCCATCTGCGCTGCCTATGTGGGTGATCCGCTACTGCTGGTCCACCTCCACGTCAACTTTGCCGCCGCTATCAAATCCGTTGCACGTCCCGTAGGTGTATCCGCTGTTAATAATTAGCTTTTAGCACTGCTGTGTATCTATGCCGCCTATATGTGTGATCCGCCACTGCTGTTCAGCCTCCACGTCACTGCCGCCGCTATATAGTCCGTTGCACTTCAAGTAAGTGTATCCGCTGTTAGTACGTGGCTTTTAGAACACCCGTCCATCTGCGCTGCCTATGTGGTTAATCCGCCACTACTGGTCAGCCTTCACGTTACCTTTGCGGCTGCTAGGTTGTCTGTTGCACCTCAGGTAAGTCTATCCGCTGTTAACAATTTGTTTTTAGCAAACCCCTCCATCTGCGCTGCCTATATGTTTAATGTGCCAATATTTTCCGCCTCCACGTCACCTTTGCCGCCGCTATCAAGTCCGTTGCACGTCCGGTAGGTGTATCCGCTGTTAATAAGTAGCTTTTAGAAATGCTGGGTATCCATACTGCCTATGTGGTTGATCCGCCAATGCTGGTCTGCCTCCACGTCACCTTTGCGGCTGCTAGCTTGTCCGTTGCACCTCCGGTAAGTATGTCCGCTGTTAATAAGTGGCTTTTAGTAGTGCTGTGTATCTACGCTCTCTATATAGGTGATCCGGCGCTACTTTTTGGCCTACACGTATCCTTTGCGTCCTCTGTACTCCGTTGCAACTCCGGAAAGTGCATTGGCTCTTCACTATTTTCTTTTAGGACACCTGTGTATCTCTGACATATGCGTCATTAATGGTATTCCTCCACGAAACATTTCCTGCAACATAGATACTCTGTTGCACCTCCAGCAAGTTTATTTGCTGTTAACAATTGGTTTTTCAACTCCTGTGTCTCCGCGCTGCCTGGATGACTGATCCGCCACTTCTGGTCAGGCTCTAAGTCACGGTTGCCGCCGCTACGTACTTCCTTTCACCCGCGGTAAGTGTATTGTGTCCTAATGCGGCTTTTACAACTCCAGTCTATCAGTGATTCCTAATGTGTGATGTGCCACTACCACTTTCCCAGCATGTAACATATGCTGCCGCGTATATACTCCGTAGCACCTCTGGTAAGTTCATTGCTTGCTCACTTTTCACTTTCAAAACCCCTGTCTATCCGTGATGAGTGGTCCGCCTCTACTACTTTTCCTACATGTAACATGTGCTGCCGCCTATGTACTCCGTTGAACCTCTGTGATAAGTGCATGGCTTATTCACTTTTCGCTTTCAGAACCCCCGTCTATCCGTGGTGCCTACTTCAGTGATCGGCCAGTACTGATCCGCCTCCACTTCTCGTGTGCCACAGCAGAAATACTTCTAGTGCACGTCAGGTTAGTGTATTAATCTGTAACGTGTGGCTTTTAAAACGGGCGCATATTCCCTTCGTATGCATGACTACTCTGACAGTCTCTTCGCTTCCGGTGTAATGCAGAACTCCATGCGTATGTTCATCACCGCGTATTTTACACACGAGATGTTTTCATGTAGCATTTCTTTTTAACAATAGTACATATTTATACTGTCTTACGTGTTCGTTTATCCAATGTACCGTTTACATTGATTTCGAACTGTCACCGCGGCCTCTTATGAGGCTTGGGAAACCATTTCTCAGTGTTCACCCTTGGTGTGTTCAGAGCTACATATACGCTCACTCACCTAGTGATGAATATTTCTGAATGGTCCAAACGTCCGTCAGGCTTATTGCTTCGGCTTTCCCTATGTCCGGAACCATTTACATCCACCGCTGCTTATCACCTAGAACGCTACCCTGTATGGTTGTTGCCTTAGCAATTAGCCTTAATGCAAGACAACTACCACGTCGGGTAATACATGGCAGCTGTGCAAAATCATGAACATAAATGCGGTAAACCGATATGTATATTCATTGCATCTACCGCCTGTCCGCCAAGCTGTGCGCAGAGCCGTGACAAATGGATAATACTGCATTTTCAAAAAAACTAGTGCAGCACAGATGAGTTTTCTATGAGTCTATTACCGCCGCATGCCATCTGCTGCTCTAGAACCGTGAACAGAGGCATATTCACCCCGTTTTCCAGTTTAACGCTAATAGAAGTCCCGACGAATGCATGCAGAATTCAACCGCTTATTCACATGCTAACGTATATTAAACGTTCATGACCCGGAATCACTACCATTGATAACTACATGTGCACTGCGTCGATTACGTTTGGTTTGTTTTGTATAAAGCACATTATTTCGTGTACGCATATTGTTTCCCGATTGGTGCTATTGCCGCACATTTAATGGGACGTATTTGTAGTAATTGACAACCGTTCATGGAAGCTGGTGCAGCCCAATGACATACTTTTCAATCCAGTTAATAATAACTTCTCCCTATCGGGGCATGGACACCCTTATAACGCAGCTTGAATTTCCGATGGTGGAAACATGCAATGCGTCACAGTTTCATAGTTGATGATTACGCTACCGTTACCATAGTTATATTCTCTTTCCATGCATAACGGCAACGAACGCAATCCATGGGTCCAGTAAAGTATGCACATTAATGCGATAAATGACACATTAACATGGCCAAAATATGCAACCGTCACCTTCGCAGGAATACACAGTAATACGTACTCATGCGTAAATGTGTGCTATACATGCATAAATTATTCCCAGTCCACGTTCATAACTTCTACAAATTGCTCATTTATCACAGTGTGATTGCATGTGCTTCATCCAAGTCATACATTTACGTACCCTAAAAATTTCAGCGAACATTTATTACGTTAATTAGGTAATGTTATCCATAAAACGCGCATTCCAACGACGCTAATCACCATATTTCAACATGTAAAATCACATAAACATGTTCATCTGTATAATTAGCAGCTAGTTTTTCTCGAGTTCATCGCAATCCATTGTCAACTAGAATATTACAAGATATACTTAGATGTACGTTTCAATAAATATACTTAAATGTGTGCACCTTTAACACATGTGTCAATGCATTAACATCTATGTTACCTCTGCAAGGATATATATATATATATCCTTACACTTATACATACAGTCTTTCACTCCTAGGATCGTGCATCCGTAATTTAATGCACTCTTTAATGCAATATATCGCAAGCTATTTCGATTCCCATTTACGTTACCACTTTTAATGACACATACACATAAGGACAAGCGCAGACATGCGAAATCATTCATACAGTTGCCTTCTATAAGTACTTGTTACCGTGCACCAATAAACCGTCGTACGCTGGCATCCCATTGCAAGCATTCCTTTTTCATTTTCAAACTGAAATTAATGCACCTCTTTTGTATTCCATTTCTACTTTTACGAAAATTACGAACTTTTTTATTTAGCCTAATATATCACACATAGATGATTTTTGAGTATCTAGACCTGCTGAAACATAACATTCTACCTTTATTTTGCACATTTTCACCATAGTTTCCTAGATCCATAGATCAGTTGTACCTCGAGGCATCACCCCGGTTTTGAAATCGCGCGTATCGTTAAGCGGTCCCTCCCATGAACAACAGCCCGCATTCAAAACCGCGCCAGTGCCGGACAGGACGGTCCGCAGCGGGTCCGGACCGTGCTATCCGGCACTGGTGCGGTTTTGAATGCGGGCTGTTGTTCATTAGGACAACAAGTTTCTACTTTCACTTATAGTAAAGGTTATATTGGGTAAACTTCTTGCGCAACGTGTTTGTAAATAGCTCAGCACCTCCAAACATCAAAAATTGATATAAAACATACCCAATTTGCAAAGTTGCATACAAGTGGAAAAGTTGAAATATAACGGTCAGCGAGTTGTAAAAAAAAGAGAAAGAAACATAGAAACTGGTTTAAGGAAGTACGCAGTATGTATTTCAACAAGCATTCTACATTATTAATAAACATCACTATGTTCAATAGCCTAAATTTTATCTCGTACCACGTACAACAGTGAAAACCGGAATCACAATGCCGAAAGAATATTATGTCCAAGTAGCGTATAGGAAGATCCGTGACATTTGCCTAGCTGCGCATTGATTCCGTAGGCAAGCTACACCAAATAAAGACGTTGCAAATAGATGGCGGTTTGTATAAACGTTTAGCCTAAAGGAAGAAGGCCGATTAGCGTTCATTTACTTACCATGCCTCCCTTATGATGAACGCCAGTCATTCACGGTTGTTGTCCCCAACATCCAATAGTCATCCAAATTTTAGCGATATTCGCAACATGCTACTGCTCGTAGCGAGACATGAATTTCTCTCTCCCCTTAGTGGTGTGGACGTATGGAATTCTCCGCAGACGAGTAATTTAGTGCAGGGCTCAGCTGAGGAAAAGCCTAACCGCTAAAGACTCACCGACACGAGGCTGTTGATCAGTGAGCAAGTCACAACGTGTTTCCTGCCGCCAGCTAACTTCGCACGGAGTGAGAGTCATGGCCAACCGTTGGCGTTGTAGCGATTGATGGTTATCTTTGGGTGTCTCGCTGGCTACGCGGCAAAGTCGGCTTAGGCAATCTAAATTGCAACGTGAATGTGCGTACTTGATGGCAGCCCAGCTGAGGGCGATGTTTGACACTGCAACTGATGTCAAGGTTATTGAATCACAGGTAATGGAGCACGAGCGGACAATGCAGTCGGGAGTAAGTAACGTTCCTGTTCCCCAGCGCGCGCTGATTATTGGACTGTGCGATGAATTCGGTTTAAACGCCGCATCAGCTTCAAGAAAATACAATACAATGAACGCGGGAATGCGTACCACCACCACTCGGTTCGTGCTTAAACTAGTGAAGCAGTTCGAGCAAGCTGGCAGTGTGTGGGACATGAAGAGAACCGGACCGCCTCGCACCACCACGGACGACTGTTCAGCTTGCGCTGTAGTCAGTGAAGTGTCAAAAAGTCCCGATATCAGCATTCGTCGGATCACACAGAACCGCGACACGACCTGATATGCGATACACCGGATATTACTGGAACGAAAACTTCGGAGGTTCCGAACGCTTCAAGTGCAGGTTTTTAACCCATGCGATCCGGAGAAGCGGCATGAATTTTGCCGCTGGTTTCTGGATCACTGGGATATTCGTTGTTATCTTTACAGATGAGGCATTGTTTCATCTGCATGGAACAATGAAACATTACTGTTGGGCTACCACATCACATATGAACCACAGTGTGAAACTGATAGTTTGGGCCGGGTTAACAAGCCAGCAAACCTTAGGCTCATATTCCTTTTCTGGGAATGTGACCGGTAGGTTGTTGTTTTGAAGTACTAAAGCCTTATCATTTTCTAGCATCGTCGTAGTTGGAAATGCTACAGACATTTGTGCTTCCCCATTTGGAGGCTGAAGGGGCATGCAGTGACATTTGTTGGCAGCAGGATGGTGTACCTGTACATTCTGCTAAATCGGTGCGTACTTACATCACCGACGAATTTGGCCACCATCGAATAGGGCGCGGTGAACCAATAGAGTGACTAGCTCTCTCACCAGATTTGAAACCCATGGACATTTTCTACGGGCCATCTGAAGCGGCGCGTGTACAAAACAAAGCCGCGTACATTGGATCAATTGAGAGAAAATATTGTGAACGAATGTCGCGCGATCACGAGGGATACATTGGAGAAAGTGGTGCGATTCCACACTGCAACGTTCGAGGTGCATTTCCGTGTTTGTAAGTTAGACTGTGGCTCGATGGGAATTGTTTTGCTACCTCCAGTCTGTGTGATAACTTGTTTTCACGAACTAACTGTACATATTAATTTGTTAGAGCTACGTACGCTGTCGCATTCTCCGGGTCAGGATGGTTTATGTGAAGGCTGCAAGCGTTCCATCAACGCCATAACTCTTCGGATTTGGCTTCTCTTGAATAGTGTTGGTTTTAGGTGATGATGGAAGAATTTTGCTCCGAATGCGGACTGAACCAGATAATGAGAAATGCATTGCATTTCTTCGCGCTCTGCATCGGTGTATTCCTCGTATCGAATGAAACCATACCTAACGATTCGGTGTTCTTGACCTTACATGGTGGGTTTTCAGCATAACAGTTGGACATACATGACTGAGTGCAATCTAGAGGTAGTCTAGGAGTAATGATTGAAAACCACCTCGCTAGTCCCCGGACCATCGGCGAGAAAGTTTTCACCAACGCATGAAACCAACATTATTTATGAGAAGCCGAATATGGAGAGTTTTGGCGTTGGTGGAACGCATGCCGCCTTCACATAAACAATCCTGACCCGGAGAATGCGACAGCGTGCGTAGCTCTAACAAATTAATATGTACGGAGGGTTCGTGAAAACAAGTTTTCACACCGACTGGAAGTAGCAAAACAATTCCGTTCGAACCACAGTCTTATTTACAAACATGTGAATGCACTTCGAAAGCTACAGGGTGGAATTGCACCACTAAGTAAGATTGGTGGGTATGCCCACAAAACAAACATGCGGACAACGCCTCATTGCCCAGTATTGGTCTAATTTCAAAAGCTTACTAGCCTCAAACCTCTTATTTTTGATTCTGGTCCAACACCATCAGTGTTATCCAGCATCAAATTCGTAGCAAAAGTGGTTCTGGAAAACGACCGTCCTTGGATGAACTTCACCCTAATACACTGCAGGCAGCAGCCATTCACCTAGCCTGAACACTTGCTGGATTCTTTCAGAGACGTCCGTCTATTCCTACCAATTACCGTCCGGTAACACTTATCTCTGCGCTTTCCAAAGTTATGGAATCAAACATCGTTGATGTACTGATGGGCTAATTGGAAAACGTAGGTAATGCATTATTAGGATGGGTTGGTAATTTTCTCCGTGAACAGCAGTTCAATGTTAGAGGCCGAACATCTCTGCCCGACTCTAATCTAGTAAAGTGCGACGATCTTGCGAGAGTAATCACCAAAATAATTTTACGTTTCCTTATGAGGTTAAAAGTTGTCCAGGGATCAAGAGAATGGACGACCACAAGATCCTCCATGTGCGACCTAGATCTGACCTGGTATTGACCGGTGAGGAAATCACTGCCATTAAATGTGGTCAAGTTGTGGTGGATTGAAGGTAGATACTACTGAAACGGATATAAGTAGTGTGATGCAAGCTGACACACCAACAGCGAGCCTTGCCGACTTCCCCAAAGTTGAAGATGACCTCAGGATTCCAGTTCCATGTGCACGAGGAGTAAACACAGAGACGAGCACCAGTTGGGAAACACTCTATGGAAATCACGCGGATGAGCGGATGCCTCCAAAGTAACTGTATGGGAATCACGCAGATGAGCGGACGCATCCAATGTATGAACGAACACACCTAGTATAAGCAACTTTAGTAATAAACAATTACCGCCTGCCACGGGTTCTTACATTTGGTGCCGTGACCTCACAACCCATGAAGATCCCCTGGCCGGAGCCATTTGAAGACGGGGATGTGAAGGTGTTTTTGGAGGATTTCGAGGAGGTGGCAGAGGCGGTAGGACTGAAGACGGACCGGGCGAAGATGGCGGCCCTGCGGAGTCTCCTCAAGGGCAGGGCGAAGGCGGTTCTGGAGGCGGCGCGAAGAGGTCCGGTCAAGTTGGAGTGGACCGCCGCGAAGGAAGCGTTACTCTCTGGCCTGGACACGCCAGCGGACCGCCAGGAGGCGATGCGACGGTTCAAGGCGTCGCGGCTTGGTGCGGGGACGGATCCCCTCGTGTTTGCGGTGCACCTTAGGAGCTTGTTGGACCGCGCCTTGCCGGGGTTGGATGGGCCGTCAAGGACGCAGTTGCTGGTGGATCAGTTTTTGGCCGGCCTCCCCCAGCCAACCGCGGAGCGCGTTCGGATTGCAAATGCCACTCGGAAGATGCAATTGGAAGAGCTGGCGCAAGTTACTCGAGACCTGGGCGACGCACCACTAGCTGCGCTGAAGGAAGAGCCACGTGAAAATGTGGAACGGATGGACAAATTGGAACGGATGATGGAGCAGCTTACGGAAGACATCAATGGGCTTCGCGTTCAGCGTTATCGGGTGCGCACAAAGGGATGTTGCTTCATCTGCGGGAAGCCGGGGCACTGGAAAAGAGAATGTCCGCAGAGGCGTGGTGTTACTCGGGTGCCTAATAAACGTGTGCAACCTTATTTTTCTTTGCGAATCAAAGATTGTGTACTTGGGGCGTTGAGCAGGAGTGCGGTTGAAGCAATGGTGGAAGTAGACGGAACGATGGAAAGGTGTCTGATCGATACGGGTGCCGCGGTGTCACTAATCAACCATCGACAAGGTGAAAAGCTGCAGTCGTGCTGCACCATCGTAAGAGCGGTTGGCGGTCATTCAGTGGGAATTGATGGCATAGCCGAACACACCGTAGGAATCGGGGGACGAAAGCGAACACACTCCTTTCTCGTTTCACCAGATGCGAAACAAACCATATTGGGAGCAGATTTCCTGGAGCTCAATAAAGCTGTCATTGATCTAAAGCGTGGGAAGTTGCTAATGGAATGCGGGTCACTACCACTTATTAATCGTGGAGAAATGCGATCTTCGCAGTCGGTCGTTGCTGTGTTACATTTGAGCCCATCATTGCAGTCGCTGATTAACAAATACCAACCCTTGTTTACGGATGACAGCAGTCAATATGGGTTTTGCGATTGGATCGAGCATACCATCCCGCTAACTCGCCAACCGTATCGGCCCCATGGACCTCGAAGGATACCAATCCACCTGGAGGCTGAAGTGAATAGGCAAGTGCAAGAAATGCTGGACGCGGGCGTGATTGAGGAGGCACATAGCCCGTACAACTCTCCTGTGGTCTTAGTGAAGAAGCCGAATGGGAAGTACCGATTCTGTGTCGACTTCCGAAGACTGAATGAAATTTCCTTGACTCGTTTCGTTCCAGTTCCATCAGTTGCTGATATTTTTGATCGGCTGCAGCAGTCGAGGATATTCACGGTCCTGGACTTGAGATCAGGATACTGGCAACTGGCAATAAAACAGGAAGATCGAGAGAAGACGGCGTTTACCGTTGGTGAGAAACAGTATCAGTTTAAGAGGATGCCCTTTGGATTATCAGGAGCCCCGTTTACCTTCCGACGTCTCATGCTGCGATTGCTGAGTGAATTGGAAAACGTGGTGGTGTACGGGGATGATATCGTGGTGTATAGCCAATCAGAAGCGGAACATATCCATCATCTCGCGGCAGTTCTGGAACGCATTCAGCAGTCGGGACTTCGTATAAATGGACCAAAGTCCCAGATCGGAAAGACCTGTGTCACCTTACTGGGTCATAAAGTGGGACAGGGCGAACTGAAACCGCTACCTGAGAAGATAATGACGATACAAGGCAGCCCACTTCCCACCTCAAAACGCACTCTCCGTACATTCCTGGGCCGCGCCGGGTACTACAGCAAATTCGTCAAGGATTTTAACACATTGGCCTCACCCTTGTACGAGCTGTTGAAACAAGATAGGAAATTCACGTGGAATGCAGAAGCTCAACGAGCCTTTGATCAGATTCTACAGGAAATGGGAAGGCAGGAGTTGACCCTGAAATTGCCCATCGCTGGTGAGATGTTCACGGTAGCCACTGACGCCAGCGATGTCGGGATCGGTGCGGTGTTGAAACAAAACCATGGGACGATCGAATATGCCGGCCGAACTTTGACGCCTGCGGAACGCAGATACTCAACTATAGAGAAAGAATGTCTCGCAATTGTCTGGGCGTTAGATAAATGGCGACCATATCTCCTGGGTCAGCGATTTCACGTCGAAACAGACCATAGACCGTTAGAGTGGATTAAGTCTGCCAAAGACCCCAGAGGAAAACTGGCGAGATGGGCATTGCGCTTACAAGAGTATGATTTCACGATAAAACACGTGCCGGGGAGGGAAAATCAGACGGCGGATTTTTTGTCACGCATGATAGATGAGGATGACTTGCCGAACGTAGCTTTCGGTATTAACGGTATACTGTGCGAGCAGGATCCAGAACGGTTGGCAACCGAGCAACGTAGCGACAAACTCCTACGCAAGTTGATCACCGTGCGATTAACTGGTCAGACAAACTTCAACAAAAACCAACTCAAGCAGCTGGGACCGTTTGCAAAAGACCTGGGAAAGCTGCAAGTGAACGAAGCAGGGATCTTAATGTGGATGCCAGGAGGTAGCAACCCTTCGGTGCCAGTCATTCCAATGAAACGAAGACGGAATCTAGTAGTTTCTTGTCACGAGATGGCGCACACAGGTTGTTCCAGGACCTATGATCTGCTGAAACAACGCGCGTATTGGCCGGGAATGAAAATGGACGTTGAGAAGTGCGTACTTTCGTGCCGACAATGTCAGCTCATGAAAACGGATTGCCGAGGGATGCAGCAGCAAACGATGACGATCCCGGTCTCGGAAATTGGTGAACTTTGGTCGGTCGACGTGATGGGGCCGTTTCCATTGACCAGGCGTGGTAACCAGTACATTTTATTGATGACGGAGCACTTCACGCGATGGATTGAGGCGACAGGCATCCCGGATCAACGGGCTAGCACCGTTACCCATGCTGTCATGAATCACTTGGTAGCGGCTCACGGAATCCCAAAGGCCATCTTAACAGATCAAGGGCCGTGCTTCGAGAGTGAGGAATTCCGGAACTGTTTGGAGAAACTTGGCATCAAGAAATTGCGCACCACCCCATACCACCCGCAAACAAATGGCCTGACGGAACGTAACAATAGAACAATCAAGGAGTGGCTAGCAGCAAAAGGTGGAGACTGGGAGGAAGCGCTGCCGCTACTGTTGCTGACCCATCGAGCAACCAAACAGGCGTCCACAAAGAAATCACCATTCCAGTTGATGTACGGTCGACAACCTCGTCTACCTGTGGACCTAGAGATTGGAATGTGGCCAACTTGCCGTATATCTCCCGAGGAGAGACGTAATAACCGAAAGACCGCCAACCGCAACCTACAGGCGACTCAGGCGCTGAGGATGGCGAAGTTCCAGACCAGCAAAGGTGGAAGGAATATCGAGTTTCAGATTGGTTCGAAAGTGAAGTACAGGGACCATCAACGCTATCCCACTTGCGGCCCAGGGGAGAGGAAACTCCTAGCGAAGTGGAAAGGACCGTACGAGGTAATCGACCGGCGAGGCCCAGTGTATACAATCGCTCGGCAAGGTGAATCGCGGAGGGTGAATGCCAGCGAGCTGAGGAAGTGGTACGAATTGGAGGAGGAAACACGCTCGTACAGTGAACATCCCCGGCGGTCAGAAAGACTCCGACGGAAGGCAGCTGACGCGAATCCTTTGGAGGGGGAGGAGTGTGGTGGATTGAAGGTAGATACTACTGAAACGGATATAAGTAGTGTGATGCAAGCTGACACACCAACAGCGAGCCTTGCCGACTTCCCCAAAGTTGAAGATGACCTCAGGATTCCAGTTCCATGTGCACGAGGAGTAAACACAGAGACGAGCACCAGTTGGGAAACACTCTATGGAAATCACGCGGATGAGCGGATGCCTCCAAAGTAACTGTATGGGAATCACGCAGATGAGCGGACGCATCCAATGTATGAACGAACACACCTAGTATAAGCAACTTTAGTAATAAACAATTACCGCCTGCCACGGGTTCTTACAAAGTGACACATTATCCACATCCGCCGTAGGCATGCCTATCTTTAGATCATTGGGGCATATGACCTGCAGACAAGTCATCAGGAACTGGACCTCGGTGTGCTGGTGCAGGACGACCGGTTATTCCAGACAGTCGGAAGCCAGCACGTTGTTAGCTTGCGGATGGCATTCGAAAGCTCGGATTCATTCATCTTCTCTATGACGCTCTATGCCTACGTGCGTTAACACATCGAATAAGTAATCCAGACTTTGCACATTCGGCTAAACCGTGACCTTGCATCGCTTGAAACTCACCATGGTCGAGCAGGGACTAAATACATTCTGAGTGTTCAGTAGACACTACAGGTGGCTCCCTAAAGACCTCATATTAGTCTACCAGATACGGAACGACCACACGTACACATGTTGCCATCTACTGCAACTTATCCCGGACACCAACTTTACAGGTAATAGCTTAAAACTGAGTCAACGACGCAGTCGGCATTTCATTAAGGCTGGACGAACCTCAGTACATAGCGAATCAGTGATTTCGTCATAATTAGCCATTGAACGTTTCGGTGCCTGCGCTGTTTCTGTGCTCAACGACAGCCTGGAGGTTAAGATTTCTGTCCGACCAGAGGCGTCATAAGCACCATTTTCCAGCGGACCAGTTTAGTCGATAACACAGTTGTGAAAGAGAATAAGTATATTAACAGAAATATATTGGAACGATCATCTATGCTAGTGAAAGATATATTCAAAATGTCCACTGGCATTCTGCTTGCAGTGCGGAAAACGCTTGATGCAATTGGCGAGCACATTCTCCAATGTATCCCTCGTGATCGCGCGACATTCGTTCACAATATTTTCTCTCAATTGATCCAATGTACGCGGCTTTGTTTTGTGCACTCGCCGCTTCAGGTGGCCCGTAGAAAAAAGTCCATGGGGTTCAAATCTGGTGAGAGAGCAAGTCACTCTATTGGTTCACCGCGCCCTATTCGATGGTGGCCAAATTCGTCGGTGATGTAAGTACGCACCGATTTAGCAGAATGTACAGGTACACCATCCTGCTGCCAACAAATGTCACTGCATGCCCCTTCAGCCTCCAAATGGGGAAGCACAAATGTCTGTAGCATTTCCAACTACGACGATGCTAGAAAATGATAAGGCTTTAGTACTTCAAAACAACAACCTACCGGTCACATTCCCAGAAAAGGAATATGAGCCTAAGGTTTGCTGGCTTGTTAACCCGGCCCAAACTATCAGTTTCACACTGTGGTTCATATGTGATGTGGTAGCCCAACAGTAATGTTTCATTGTTCCATGCAGATGAAACAATGCCTCATCTGTAAAGATAACAACGAATATCCCAGTGATCCGGAAACCAGCGGCAAAATTCATGCCGCTTCTCCGGATCGCATGGGTTAAAAACCTGCACTTGAAGCGTTCGGAACCTCCGAAGTTTTCTTTCCAGTAATATCCGGTGTATCGCATATCAGGTCGTGTCGCGGTTCTGTGTGATCCGACGAATGCTGATATCGGGACTTTTTGACACTTCACTGACTACAGCGCAAGCTGAACAGTCGTAATTGGTGGTGCGAGGCGGTCCGGTTCTCTTCATGTCCCACACACTGCCAGCTTGCTCGAACTGCCTCACTAGTTTAAGCACGAACCGAGTGGTGGTGGTACGCATTCCCGCGTTCATTGTATTGTATTTTCTTGAAGCTGATGCGGCGTTTAAACCGAATTCATCGCACAGTCCAATAATCAGCGCGCGCTGGGGAACAGGAACGTTACTTACTCCCGACTGCATTGTCCGCTCGTGCTCCATTACCTGTGATTCAATAACCTTGACATCAGTTGCAGTGTCAAACATCGCCCTCAGCTGGGCTGCCATCAAGTACGCACATTCACGTTGCAATTTAGATTGCCTAAGCCGACTTTGCCGCGTAGCCAGCGAGACACCCAAAGATAACCATCAATCGCTACAACGCCAACGGTTGGCCATGACTCTCACTCCGTGCGAAGTTAGCTGGCGGCAGGAAACACGTTGTGACTTGCTCACTGATCAACAGCCTCGTGTCGGTGAGTCTTTAGCGGTTAGGCTTTTCCTCAGCTGAGCCCTGCACTAAATTACTCGTCTGCGGAGAATTCCATACGTCCACACCACTAAGGGGAGAGAGAAATTCATGTCTCGCTACGAGCAGTAGCATGTTGCGAATATCGCTAAAATTTGGATGACTATTGGATGTTGGGGACAACAACCGTGAATGACTGGCGTTCATCATAAGGGAGGCATGGTAAGTAAATGAACGCTAATCGGCCTTCTTCCGTGAGACTAACCGTATATATGGTATACACATGTTAACTCGGTGTATGTTTTGTATTGATACAGGTGAAAATGTTTAAATTTATAAATGCATAATTATAAATATTGGTATATATCTGGACAAGCGCTAGATGCTGTTCGTGCGTGGGATTAGATCAAATTGTGCATAACATCCATGCTGATGCGTGGAGAAGAAATATCGTTAACAACTGCTTTTGATTTTGTTTATCTTTCCGAACAGTAAAGCAGGGATATATATATACGTTTCGTAGGCCTCGACATTTTTTAAGCGGTAGTTTGATTCTCCGTAGCTTATGTACGAATTCTGCGCTTTTCACCGGCTACCGCTGCCAAACCATGAGGTGCCTGATTCCATTAGTAAACGATCAATTAGAGGAAATTTGATCCATTTTCTTTGGTCACATCACCGCATTTCGAGCATCCATTAGTAGAGGGCATGCACTACTATACACGGCAGAGAACCGTCTAGGTTCTCATAGTTAGTTGTTTTGATAGACTACAGGATGATTGGAAATCACGGCGCCACATTTTTAACTGTCGTCATGGTGGATGAATCTGAGAGATTATATCTTTTGATGCGTAATATTATCGGTAACTTGATGAGGTTGAGTCCGAGGCAAAGAAATTTGGAACTCCCGCAGCTTTTTGCAGGCATACGGCTGTGACTACACAGCATTCTTAACAGCAAAAGTGAAAGGGGTTGCCAGATGAATACCCTACCGGTACGTGCAGTATCCCTGTGATCATGGCAGGCGTAGCAGCCTTCCTTGGAAACTGTAAGTTGCTATTTTTACGGTATAATAGATGCTACACCGTTACAGGATGCTGGATTGCTGAGCCCATTTCTCTTTTAAGTTGAAGATTGAATTTTATGAACGAGGGGAATTGCATTTGTGCAATTTCATGGTTTCCGTTTTGGGAAGTCATGGCTATATCCACAGAACAGGCGGTTGACGGAGACGCGTTGGAAAGCGGGGTTTCCTTGACGTCCGTGTTCAACTTGCAGAAGACACTGGCAAGTTGTCAGATCTTGCATCTATTTGTTCACTGTCGAATATCAGTTTACCTGTTAGCAACCACATTGTTAGTAACGAACCCTCAGACAGCGTGTTTGCTTCGGCTGTTAGCGAAGGAGGACAGCAGGCTACTGCCCTTGTCAAAAGAAGGCGAAAGAGGGTTAAAGAAGCGGCAAATCCCAAGACGGACATGAGAGATCCCTCGCGCGCCCATTCCCCTCCTCACTTTCTACTACTACGAAATCGTTGCAACTGGAAACATCTACGACACTGGAGTCTATAAAGGGACACTAAACTGAAACCACTGACGTCCATGGAGCCTTCGGTAAATACTCCGCGTCGCGGAGACTCGTATACCGACTGCAGTGTTATGTTCAGGCACGCCACTGAGTCTTCTGCTGTTCTCCCAAGAGACCGTATGCTAGATGACCTTCAGTGGTTTAGAATATGCGTTAACAAAATCCTGCCTCCCGGCTTCCCAGGCGTGACTGTGCGCAAACTAATCAGACTCCGTAACTTGCCGGCTATCAGGTCTCGCCCTCTCTTGTTGCGAGTTTTCTGTGCACTCCGGAGGAGCGCCAAGTACTGCTGCGCTTCGCCTTTAAGCTTAAGGGCACTGGTGTTATTGTGCACCCAGACCTCCCTTTGGCGGATAGGCTGAAATTGCGGAAAGCTGTGAAGGATCTTGAAGCCCGCCGTGAAGCTGGAGAAAAGGGTCTCCGCTTGGTGAGTTTTTGGGTGGTGAGTCGGCAGTCCACTTCCGCCCTACCAAAGCCGGTTCTGGTGGCGCACGATCCCTGGCTCACAATGTTAAATCCCTTCAGATGATCTTAAGCAATGTGCGTAGCCTGCGAAACAAGCTGTGCGAAGTCGGCGCTCTAGTCGACGACTGCCGTCCAGATGTCCTCGCTTTCACTGAAACGTGGTTGTCCACCGACGTCACGGACAGTGAAGTGTGCTTGCCAGGCTACGCACCTCTGAGATGCGACCGCATGTCTGATCGGTGCGGAGGTAGCGTTGTTTTGTGCGCTAACTCCGCACTTACTGACTTTAACACGTATACTTTCAGATCAGCAGAGGGTGATGTTGAGGCACCAGCAGTTAACCTAGGTATTGCCTCCGCGCAACTTAAAGCTGTGCCGGTCTATAGAAGCCCCGATAACTGTGCCAAGGGGCTTGCTGATTTCCTCCGCGTGCATTCGGCAACTAGGTGTTTAGTGATGGGGGCTTCAATATTCCCGACGTTGACTGGCAGAATTTTCTGCGACGCCGTTACAAGGTGTTTAGCTACCGAGCTTTTCGAGCTGGTCTTGCATGCTTCTCTGCACCAATTTGTCGATCGGCCTACTGGATTCATAATGGGTCACAACCCGTCCCTCTTGGATTTGGTCTTCGCTAAAGCCATTGATTTTGTCACGGATGTTGTATACAAATCACCTCTCGGTGCTAGGGACCACGCATGTCTCTCATTTAAGTGCGCCCTTAGTCGTCTGACTAATGATCATCCCGACCGAGTTCCAAATGGCGCGCGGACAATGAAAGCCGAAGCCGCAAAGTCGCCTTGTGTCGTTTTGGAAAGTGAAGGCATTCAAACGGCCTGGGACAGGTCTAAATCATGCTTGAGTGAATTCTCTCTCCCCCGTATACCACTAACTGGAGGGAATAAAACAAGGTCAAAACCGCCCTGGTTTGATTCTGCTGTACACAAACAACTCAACAGACGTGCCAAATGTTGGCGTACTTACTTTTCTGTTCCTTTATTATGCACCTTGAAGCGATATCGTGTGGTTCGAAAGGCCTGCAGGCAGTATCTACGCGGTGCTCGTCTACAGCATGAAGTAGAGCTTGCTCGTATAGCCTCATCAAACCCGAAACGCTTCTTCGCTTATGTCAGAAGGCGAAGCAAACATGAATTCGTGCATACCAATGTTGTTTGGACCGGACTGCACTGCTGTTGTCACGGATCACAAAACATCTTGTTTGCTCGGAGAACAGTATGCTGGAGTTTATGTTCGAGAGTCACGGCCGCCGCGTATCAGCCTCCAGGCAAAAGTTCCTGAGGACTCCCAATTGGAGTTTTTATAACCTAGGCTCAAGTGCTCCGGCTTCTGTGGCAATTAAATCCCAATAAAGCTGCCGGTGGGCATGCTATTAATCCCAAACTGTTGTACGCGTTGGCTGATTATATTTGCCGTCCCAGTACGGAAGCTTTTGTGAAGTCTCTACGAGGCTGTTTTCTAACCAAAGACTGGAAGGAGGCTATTGTTTGTTCCATTTTTAAGAAAGGTGATAAGCACTTCCCTGATAACTATAGACCGGTCAGTTTAACGAGCGTGCTGGTCGAGTTATTGGAAAAGCTCGTGAGGGACACTCTCGAAGGACACTTGAAAACGATTGAGTTGCTTACTCCTTCTCAGCACGGTATTCGTAAGGGCTATTCTTGCCTTACTAACTTATTAACCGCTCGTGAACACTGGACCGACGCCGTTGATTGCGGGAAGGAAGTGGACGTGCTGTTTATTGACTTTCCAAAGCTTTTGACACCGTTCTACATTCGCGCCTTTTGTACAAGCTGAATTCCTGTGGTATTTCTGGACCAGTCTTACAATTGACTTTCGCTTTCCTAATCGAAAGGGAAATGTTTGAGCGGGTGGGTTCAAGCTTGTCCCTCCGCCAATGTGTTCGCAGTGGCGTTCCGCAATGTTCGGTTCTTGACCCCTTCTCTTCACTTTATTCGTTAAGGACCTACCTGATAAATTGGGTGGGCCCTCCTTAAGGTTTGCGGATGAATCGAAACTCTGGTTCACGATAAAACATCCGATCGGTCCACTGGATAGACTTTGGGAGTGGTCAATTTTGTGGCAGTTGCCTGTTAATTTAGAGAAAGGTTCCGTTTTACGCGGTGGTCCGGATGCCTCGCGGACGCGTTATTTGCTTGGCGTCAACGAGATACCACGAGTTCAACTGCAATCTGACCTCCGTGTTTTGCTGTCATCCGACTTTAAGTCCAGTGAACACTGGGCCACAGCTGCTAGCAGATTTCAACATGTGGATGATCCGCAGGTCATTCGGGATCATGACCACCGAAATGTTCGTTAGAATCTTTTCAGCTTTTGTAAGGCCGCACTTGAAATACTGCGTCCAGACTTATCCTTCATGCCTGGTTGGTGATAAGATGGCAGTTGAACGAGTCCTGCAGTCAGTGACGAAAATGGTGCACGAATTAAAGAAGCTGACGTACCCGGAGAGGCTACGTAAATTGGAAATGTTTTCCATGTATTACAGGCGGCTTCGGGGCGACTTGGTCCTCACATATCGTACATTGATGGACCAGATTGGTCCTGATTTGACTGGACTGTTTCGCCCAACTCGACTGCCAACCCTTCGTGGCCATCCATTAAAGTTGCACGAACCCCGGTCTGACCGGGTTTGGGCAGCTTTTCGGTTATGGCCTAGGGTTACAGCTTATTGGAAAGCATTGCCTGCAGTAGTCGTGATGGCACCCACGGTGAAAGAGTTCGAGCATCGAATTGACGCTCTTGGCCTGCAGTTTAAAGTCTTCCTCTTCATGTCTTAAACTTTTCTTCGTCTACTACGGCCTACGCTTCTTTAACTCATTTTAACTTACATCTTAATATTGCCTACGATAATCGATAAGCTTGTCTTCTGAGTTTCCTTTCCTTTACTGACACCACTGGTTTCTTATATTCTTCACGTGCCCCGCACAGCGGGGACTGCTAGTGCAGGGCACGTGGGCATTGTTTGGTTGACCATGTGATTCGTGTGTGTTGATTTGGCTCTCCTTTGGCACATCAAGGCACCGGTATCCCTGTTGGATCAACGAGGTTTTCGTAGGTGGAGCATTCGCGGGATTTTCATACGGTTCCGGTCTCACTTAAATTTAAATTTGAACTCCATTGAGTAGTAGAGCGCAGAAAGGAGATCCCGTGGCAGCTTCTTCGCCCCCCGACCTTTAAGGATTGCAGACGAATTAGCTGTGGCATAGCTCAGGATGTAGTATCAGTTCTGTAGGATCCTGTGGTACTCAGTAGGAAGAATTTTAGCAAACGTTTGAGACTCTCTTCTAATTGTACACTGACAATCGGGTACGGCAGTCGGTTCCGGTCATTAATTACTCGAGTAGAGAGGGTAACATATGAGCGGACTTTGTACCTCCTCGGTTTAAACAGCTTCCAGCTGTGACCTCTAGTCGAGCTGCCAAGTATTAGCTGAAAATACCGCCTTAGCTCGTTTCCCAGTTTTCCTCATAGGATGCGTCTGGTATAGACGGCCTCCGCGACGTCGGCGATAGTCCAAGGAAAAGAAGTTCATCCTCTGTAACGGGGTGGGGTACGGGAGTTTGCGTAGCCTAAGGACAAAGTTCGAGGCTGGTCGCTGAATGTTTTCTATCTTGACGCTTTCATGTTTAGATAGAGGCGCTATGGCCGGAAGTCCGAGTTCAAGAATGGGACGGACATGGGAGGTGAGAAGTCTAAATAAGTGCGGCGTTCTTTTAGAGAATGATCTCCTTATGACGCCCCACATCTTGTTCGCCACAGCAGTTATCTTTAACCTGTCGACGGTCGTTTTGAGATCAGAAGAAATTATTGTGCCTAGGTCGTTTTCCTGTGTGGCAACCTTGAGTAGGTGCCCGCCGGTGTGATACATGCCCAGTGGGTTTGCAGTACCTATAGAACGGACCGAGCATTTATGTTTGTTGACCGGCAAACCCCACTTGAAAGACCAAGATTGTGGCAGATCACGCGTTTCCTGTATTCGATCGGAGTCTTCGAGGCTGGACACTTCCGACCATAGGCAGAGGTCGTCTGCATGGATCAGACAGTCCGTTTGTAGCATACGAGGTAGACCATTGATATACCTTGAGCGATTTAGGTCCAAGAACGGAGTCTTGTGATACACCACTATACATAAGCATGGGAATAAAAGCGTAACGTTTAATTTGACTTCCACGTTTTGGCCTTGCAAGAAGGCACTGATCCATAGTAGGATGTTCCCTGTTATGTAAATTCCGCAGAGCTTAGAGCGTAGTTCCCGACGTGGTACTCCGTCAAAAGCTTTGCTGAAGTCGATGAAGACCACATCTAAACGTTTTCCAGCATCCACTGATTTAGCCTCCCTCTCTCTAGCTACCAGCAGGTTAGTGATGCAATCAACCTGTCGGATATGTAGTGAACGGTGCACTGATGATTTATGGTGCTGCAAGCAGATGCTCAAGCATGGTGACAGCGATACCTATGCGAAGAACCTTAGTGTCATTAGGATAAGGCGTTGAAATTTCGGTAGGCAGTGCGTCCTGATAGGCATGGCTGACCGAACGCTAAGCGTAACACTCAGTGAGCCATCGCAGGGTACCCTTGGTGCGCCTCCCGGTGAAATACTTGGAGAAAAGACACCGTACAGAAGCGTGATCCCCGTGTTTGCAGGTATTGAAATGTGTGTTGCGTTTCCCAAACGCACAAGTACGGCGTCTGTACTCTTCAGAATCTCAACCAGGTGGTAAATGCAGGCTTCACTTCGAACGGACTAACAATGCCGAGCGTCTTCTACAATTGTGTGCAGAAAACGCTGTTGCTTAGTAGCACTGCTTTACGACACAGTGGGCTGCGAAGTGCCACTTGGCGTCCTCCCGTAGCTGGCAAGCGATGGGCACATTTAGACCACAGCCATAAGTTAAAGATGGCGTGAAACATAGCCTACTTACTGACAAGGAAGCCCGGTTTACCACGGCCCAAGAAATGTGGAAGGCTGGAACAGTAGGCAATTACGTCAAGCTCTTCTAGCTAAATCCGCACCACTGGGCCCAGGATAGCAGGCGTCAGTGAGACAACATGAGGACACGCGGGTGCACTGATACACAATAACGAGTGCTTTTGGCTCGTTGGGCACTCGGGAAAGATTATTGGGCAAGGCAGCGCTGTAGTAAGGTACTACTGTAAAATCAACACGGGTCTCTGCCGGCTAAATCTTGTCAAACTTGCCAGTTTGAATTCTTAAACGACGTTACGCAGTCCATAGACCTGGGTCAAGCGCTGGTCATCATCTTCCTTGATATGAAAAAAGCATTTGACCGGGTCCCACACAATGGTCTGTTGACAAAATTAGCTGCATTCGGTGTTTCTGGCTGCCTCCTTTCTTGGTTTTCTTCTTACCTTTCTAATCGGACGCAGTCAGTGCTACTGGGTGATGCCACGTCTAAAAAGGCACCCGTAACCAGCGGAGTGTTCCAAGGCAGCGTCCTAGGTCCTCTGCTGTTTTTACTGTACATCAATGACGTATTCTCGGTCTTCCAACAAGGCACTCCCTACCTCTTCGCTGATGATATAAAAGTCGTATTCTCATTTGATCCTAGCTGCCTACGTAATGGCCTCTCCAGCATTCAAAGAGATCTCCGTGCTCTTGAAACATGGTGTGACCTGTGGAAACTAGAATTCTCACCAACAAAATGTAACGTCCTTTCATACAGGTGCTCTGTACCGCCAAACATATTAACTCTTAACGGAACACCACTGGATAACAGCATTACTGTGCGCGACCTCGGCGTGCACTACTCAAGCTCATTGAATTTTGCGGAACAAGCAAGCTACAGCTCTGCAAAAGCCAGGTCTATCGTTGGCTATATACTAAAGTCAATGAGCCTGTTAGAGTCGCGACTCATGCTCTACAAGTTGTGTGCCCGACCTATAGTAGAGTACTGCTCGATAGTGGTAACTAATTCACGCAAAAGTGATAGGATGATCATTGAGAAAGTCCAGCGTTCGTTCACTAAGCGCCTTCTAGGATCAGCTACGCTCAGTTATCAAAGCCGCTGTAAGCAGCTTGGTCTGGAACCACTATGGCTGCGGAGACTGAAAACCAACCTAGTTTTTCTTTATAAGCTAATCAAAACATCAGACTCATGTATTGAAAGATATTTTCAACCGCTGGGTGACACACGTTATCCTCTACGCAAAAAGCCACACTCATTCGCACTACCCAAAACTCGTTGCTCTATCCGTTTTAACTTCTTCCTCTATAGATATGCGCATGTGTGGAATAAGTTACCAGAAACCATCAGAGCATCTGATAGTATCCTGCAATTCTCCACGGCCATAAATAGACTACTAAATGTCCCCAAGGTAGCAGATATCTTGGGCACTTGCATTCCTGAGGACGAGTTGTGGGAGAACGGCCCCGATCACATATAGAATTCCATACAAAGCCTTAATTGTGCGGAATAATACCGATGCGCAAAGAGCCTTGTTGGTCTATACACCTAGCACCAATAAGGCCCATTTCAAAACCGACCCTGTCCTCTCCTTATCACGCTATTAACTTTTAATCCCTCTTCTAGCGGACTGTCGTTTGCCAGTGCCCTGCCTTGCCCTAGTCTCATCTGACTGGCCTGCTTCTCTTTGACTTACTCCAGACTACCAGCACGACTCTGTAGCCTTCTGGCTATACCCCCTCTTCCCGAGAGCCTGCTGGTCTTGCTCACCCTTTTTTAACATAGACACCTCCATCTCTAACCTGCCCATTTCTGCGGACCCTCTGAATATTTTGACGGTACCAGTCATTGTTCGGAAGACCGAACACTCTGTTCCCCTCCCTAGTTGCCCTTCCACACCTTATCAGTAACCTAGCGCAGTGTGCTGACCTGGTTTCCTCTGACCAGTCTCCTACTTTCTGACTGCCTACAGAGCACTGAGCTGTAAACGGTACAGGTTCGGTGCAACCAAAACACCATTTTTCTCACCCCGAGTGCTTATACCTAAATAACTAATGTAAACTCCCCCATATCTAACATATCCATTTATGCTGACACTCTCCATTTGTCTTCCCAACGTAACTGTACTATTAAACCTTAATGCGCCGACTAATACAGCCTCGTGTATTTCGGCTCCTGCTTTCTGACTCCTGTGACGATACTGGCCAATATTAAGAAGACCAACTACCTTGTCCACAGTACCTTAGAGAGTCTCGTCGGCTCCGCTACTCCTAATCAGTAAAGCTTTCTTCACTCTGACCCTCTTCTTTCCTTACTTCGTTGTATTCATTCCTTCCATCGGACTGCTAACTCTCAGTACCGTGCCCTGACCGAGTCTCATCTGACCAGTCTATTTTTCTTCTGGCTACCTTCAAAACTACGAAGATACAAACAGGCTAGGCTCTGTTGACTCAATGCTATGTTCCCCTCACCTCAGGTGCCTGCAAGATATGCTCAATCTTTATTATCTTACTAACTCCGTGAGCATCCTTGACTCATTCACCCTTTATTAATATGGCTCTCTTCTCATCCCTATTATACGTCCTAATCCTAACACGCCGACTAATCCAGGCTTGTTAGATCGGCTTCTTGTTCTCCGGATTCATTCAGACTTCTGAGACGTTGCCACTTCTGGTTCGGTTGACTTAATTGACTGTACTAATGCCTTCGGAGGCCTCGTTAAATTTTACACCCTTTAACAATAAAACAGTCCTCACCCTTACCCGAGACGTTATTACTCTAGGCTCTACATTACTAACACTTTGTTCCCCTCGTCCCGAAACTTTCCCTGACATGCTATCTGGCTTTTCATATGGACGCTGCCATCCCTAAAGCTTTTTATCTTATGACACACGTTACTGCATATTACTACATATTTCACTCTTTGAGCTGATATTCTAATCTCGTATCAGTGGTCTCTTTGCTTCCTACTACTGTGACCCTAATGATTAGGGACGGGCAGACATATCGGTCTGCTCACATCTCCCTGAAAACATCGTTGGCTTTTCCACTTCACCTCAAAAGAGCGCTTCCCTGTTCGCACTCTGCATTACTTTTTCAATTGGACGGATATCCCTTTGGACCTGGCTCTAATCTACCCTCGGCTGACCAGCCCCCGATTCTGACTGCTTCCCGACTTCCGAGCCATTATTACTCTAGCTCTGCGTTCCAAAATCTCTGTTCCCCCCATCCCCTCAAGTCCTACCCGAACGGCCTCCTGCTCTCCGGATTTATCCAGACTTCTGAGACGTCGCCTCTCTTTGCTCGTCTGACTCCACTATCCCTTTACATTACCTAGAGAGCCTCGTGAACTTCTCCCACCCATCGTCAATGAACCTTTCCCATTCTGACCCAAACCCTTATTATCGCGCTCTGCTTTCATTTCTTTAATTGGATTGCACGATCTTACTGCTCTGAGGTGATCTAGTCCCACTGACTTGCCTCTTTCTCTTTTATGCTCCAATGCTACTCTGACTTAAGTGGTATGCGCTATGCAGACTCAACGCTCTTGTTCCCCTACCCGGAGATTCTGCTTGACTCGCTCACCCTCTATTGTTGCGGACCTTTACCTGTCTTTAAATTTACGCGCTATTCCTACCCGCCGACTAATCTAGTCTCGCTAGATCAGCCACTTGTTTCCAGTTTGACTTAGAGTTATTCCACGTTACAAACCTTGGTTCGGTTGACTCGATGTCTTGCTCACATCACCTGGAAAGCCTCGTGGGATCCCTCACTACTTATCAGTAAACCTTTTCATACCGACCCTAAACTATTCTTCTCTCGCTTTCTGTTTTCAATCCCTTTCTTATCGGACGTCCGGCTTTACTGCATTGCCGTGATATTGGCTCACTTGCCTAGTCTGTTTCCCTCAGTCTGCTGCTACGCTACTAAGACCTACGCGGTATGCGCCCCGTAGTCTTAACATGATGTTTCCCTTAAATTTAGAGCCTGCTTGACTTGCTCACCATTTACTGCTGGCTCCTTTCTTACCTTTACTACATGTCCTTATCCACACGCGCCGACTAATCAAGTCCTACCCGATCGGCCTCCTGCTCTCCGGATTTATTCAGACATCTGAGACGTCACCTCTCTTTGCTCGTCTGACTCTACTATCCCTTTACATTACCTAGAGAGCCTCGTGAACTTCTCTTACCCATCGTGAATAAACCCTTCTCATCCTGTCGCTAACTTATGTTTTATCGCGCTCTGTTCTCAATTGTTCTTCAACTGTCGGTGTGGTGATCTAGTCCACCGATCAGTTTCCTTCTCTCTGATTGCTGATATGCTACTCTGACTTAAGTGGTATACGCTATACAGACTCAACGCTCTTGATCCCTTACTTCGTGAGGCTGCTAGACTCGTTCACCTTTTGTTACAGCCTCTTTTCCTGCCTTTAATTTTACGTGCTATTCCTACCCGCCGACTAATCTAGTCTCGCTAGATCAGCCACTTGTTTCCAGTTTTACTTAGAGTTATTCCACATTACAGACCTTGTTTCCGCTGACTTGACGCCTTGCTTACATCACCTGGAATGCTTCGTTGGCTCCCTCACTCCTTATCAGTAACACATTCTCATACCGACCCTAACCTTTTCTTATCTCGCTTTCTCTTTTTATTCCCCTTTATTAATCGGACGACCAGCTTTACTGCCCTGCCGTGATCCTGTCTCACTGGACTAGTCTGTTAATCTCTGACTGCTCCCATGATACCGAGCCTTAAACGGTATTGGCTCCGCAGAGTTAACTCTATTACCCCACATTATTGTTATAGCCTCTTTCTTATCTGCATTGTACGACCTAGTCCCAAAGCGCCGATTAACCCAATCCCGCTTAGTCCGTCCCATATTCAATGAATACATATGGACTTCTGAGACGTCACTTCTGTTGGTTCGGCTGACCTATTGGTCCTGTAAACACTACGTGGAGAGACTTGTGGGCCTTTCCACTCTTCACCAATGATCCATTCTCATCTAGACCCTAACCTTTTCTATCGCTTTCTGTTTTCGTTTCTTTTTAACTCGGACGTCCGGCTTTACTGTCCTGCCGTTATCCTCTCTCACCTGACCCGTCTGTCACTTTCTGCCTGCTTTTATTTCCTATTATCCTTGGCCTTTTCTCCTATTGCGCTCCAATTTTTATTCCCGCAGCTTACACTCATTGCGCCTATCCAAGTTATCCTCGTGCGCATGATCTCATTCGCTCTGAGCTCGCTCCTGAGTATTGGCGGCACTCGGACCATTGCTAAGTGTTGCTTGACTAGTACTTCCATTAGTATGCTCAACTTACCACTCTTCCTATTCCTATGCTCTCTACCTTATGCTCGCACTGGTATACTATTGAGACCGTACGTGTCATAACGACTCCCAATGCACGGCAGTTTTGGCCCCCTGTGACCATTTTCCTAGATTCTGACGGCTTCTGGACTGTAGAATCATGAACGCTTTAGTGTAATTACTCTTACGAACTACTCCTCGTATTGCCGTCAGCATTCATTCGCTCCTAGCCGATTCCTTGAAATTCCTTTTCCTCTTGGAATGTTGCTCTACCAATCTTGCTCCCGCATTCGGTCTCAACCTAGTTGTCCTCAGTTTCACATAAGATGCCTCTCGCATTCTGGCTTCTGCCATCATCATCGGTTTACCTGTTTCTCTAAAACCATCGCATCATTCGCTTAACCTTTGTTAAAACGCTTTGTTATATCGGTCTTTTGACCCTGCGCGTGCAGAACCTTCTTCCCACGTAGTAGCTGTAGTCTGAGTCACACCAGCGACGTAATGTATAGAACGCGCTTGCAAATTATGTATACTAAACAAAATTACATAAGTTTGAATGTATCATAGGCACCGGTGAGCGCCACCAGTCTGGGTTAGTGCTTCTTGATTCATTGCTGTCTCTGTTTGGCCACCTCTTGTCCGTTGCCCTTTTTTCCGAGATTCCCACAGGTACATCCGCCAAAACAAGGTTTATCCACTGGGACTGGCCGACCCATCCTCAAAACGCTTGGTCCTTTCTCCAGGAAATGAAAAACCCACACACTGGTCCAAATGGAGCTCATTCCGCCATTCCGGAGGCGCTACCTTCACGGGGTCTAAACAAATGGGTTTAGCTTGCCTCGTACTCAGAGAACAATTTACTCACCTGGAATAATATATGTACATGGATCCCCCGTTCCACAACCGAAGACAAACAACTCTGGCGTGATTACCTTCACTGCCTCAAACATTCCTATTCGTCAGTCACCTGGAGCTATTCTGATGTCATTTCACGGACAGCGTTGCGCACGTATACGTGGCTATTCCGATGGTCTTCCATGGAATTTTCACTTGGCTATGGAAACAGTTACACTTACTTACATTTGCAGGAATCCCAAATCCAATTCGCGGAGAATGGCGTTTTTACCTATTAAGGACATATTCAGCCACAAGAAACAACTTCACTCACCGACCCCATGACAAGTCCAGCGTGGATAGCTGGACATGGTTTGCGAGCCGAGCAAGAATATAATAGAAGAGCCGGCCTCTATTAACAATGTGTTTACTCACCTGCATCATTATCATTCGACTCTTCGAATCTTGCATCATTGACCGGCTTCAACGACTGCTGCCGTATCAGTACTAAGCCATTCGGCCAACCAACGAAGGATTTTGGCTGTCAACCGACTGCGAATAATAGAATGCAAAATCGGTCTATACGATGCATAACCGACTTGCACTACTGTTCAACGAAAGCTACGGCAGTGTTCCAGGACGTGGTGGGTTTTCGCCTGGCAAGCGTTCTCCCTATAAAAAGCCACAAATGTCCGCTTAACAACACTGCAACGTGGCGGATGTGACTCGCCACAAACTAGTCACTGGCCCGTGAATATTTAGAAAATGCTATCCAACCCACGAAAATCGATCGCATATTCTCACATTTCTGACGATAACAAACAGTAAAACATTCTGCGGCGCATTTAAAACCATAAGCTGCTTTCCTACACAATTACATACGTATATACACCCATATACTTACATACACTGTTATGCCCAACATGTCCTTTTGTACAATTTGATCACCCTATGTTCGCTAAATATGACCATGCCTGTAAAGGTGTGCCTTGCGTTGTCGAGAATAAATATTTATTTAGTTATTTATTTATTGTTATGGGATTGAGGTTAATAACGCGTACATGTATGTATACAGGATGCAGTCTGAAAGTGAAGGCATATATTTAATTACAAATATATGCATTCTAATTTTGCAACCTTATATATATATATATATATATATATATATCATCATCAACCATTTACGTACCAAAGGAAAGTTCATTCCGCTGTTGTGAGCATTTAGCCACCACATATGGACCAGGGACAGACATGCATTTTCACTTCTCCTTCACCTTAGATAACCTAACTTTCTGCTCCCCAGGCATTCAGCTATGCAACTGACGCCTCGCCTTACTTTTCCTTTATAAATACGCATTCCGCAACAAGTCCCATTTGTAAATAAGTATGCGCATATCTCATGGTTATTTGCCTATTTGTGCCACATCCCTTTACCCCGTTATTTACATATTATTGTCAAAGCAATTTCCGTTATTGACTACCTATTTCTCCAAGTACGCCTACTATACTGCCCAGTCGTTTCCCAAAAAAGAAATCACATAGGAGCGGGTGAGGTAAGAAAAATATTCCTTTCCCTTCTATTTAAGTGTATCACTCTTCATATATTCCCTTAAAGTGGCTATTCTTCATCTTCTGAATAACTGAGTACACTATTTACCTATCCAATAACATAGGTACAATTTAGACCCATTTATGTAATTGGAAACCCCGGGCACCTGCTACCAAGGTTACAGTAAACTATGGTACTATAAAAGCTACAGGACTCCGATTTTCTTTATACATCCGCTACTGGCTTATTTATAGTAGTTAGAAATGATTTAACTACATATCAGTACCCTACGCTACCATTATACTCCCGGCTGTGCTGGCTGATCTTGGCCCGCAAACCCGTTCCCGCCAGAACTGAGAGTCCTGGTCCCCAGTATGGCACGCGAAAAAATCGAGTAACCACGTTGCACACACGGGAATGTCAAAGAGTTTGGGTTGGTAAAGTGGCTTCGCACGTTTGCACATATCTGTTGTTTCTCGTGAATCTGCAAATCAAAGGGAAAAAGAGATATAAGTAGTCTTTAAAACGACTCATAGCGGTTTCGATTTCGTTACAGAACTTGAACTTAAACTTGGCAGCGCTTTCAATAGCACGTTATCTTTGCCCGGCGGTCGCAGACCTAGTAGGGTACTTTAAAGTTGGTGACGTTTGTTAATTGGTCGGATTGGAGTGAAATAATTGATCTCTAGACTCTGTCAATCTAATCTGGTTTGCTTTTAAAACTGTTTTAGTGTGCTAATAAGTTGTCAACCGTTTGCCGCCGATACGAATGCATGTAAATACGGTTAACGAAATACTACAAATTTGGTAAATTAATTAGACAAATAAATTTCCATTCCCGTATGTCAAATATTGCACAGTGCGCGCATTGTAATGCTAGAAGCCTAACTTAGGTCGCCTGCTTTCATGGATGCTGAATTTAACTAATTCGCAGTCTTGGAAGTCCGTTAAAACATTTGGTTGCTGCCACTTATACCCCAAAAGCTTTCTTCTGTGACAAACTTGTCGGAACGGGCGTCCGTTTATAGTCCGTGGGTTATCTTTTATGCGTCTTCTCGGTGTCTTGTCTAGATGTTGGTAGTCGCAAATCCGAACACAGACGAGTTGTGCACCAAAACGTTTTTGAAATGAATGCGATCTGGTGTCCACTCAAACAGCTGAGCACGCTGTGTTGAAAAAGTGCTAATATTCAACGCGTTACAATGCGTCTACGTATCGATGGGGAAACATCCAAGTGTGTAATGCGTGCAGCTATATTTGCGCGTAACACGCGCAACACTAATGCAATATTGGTAACCAAATTAGAAATTACTCACTACAAGGTATAAAAGATAGGCATACTTTTCCTGTGCCCATTTATTAAACATACCTGCCGTCCAACGAGAGACTCGTCCCGAACTACTTAATTAATTTCCTATGGTGACGATATTTTTAGCCTCGGAATTTCAATGTGAAAAGCATTATTAATATGATGAAATAAGTAAACCTTGGGTTTGTGAGTTATACAACAGTTGATACATCACGGCAGCCATAATTAAGTGGCTTCTTTAACAGCAAAGATATTGTAAACTCATGGGAAACTTATGCAGAATTATGGTGTCTATGAATTAGCGTTTTATCCAAACATATGTACAGCGAGCCCTCCCATTTAAGTGTGCTTTTGGCCACTGGCGGAGAAGCAAAAGCAGCTAAAAATAAATGTCTTTATATGTCTATGAACGTTGGTAATTAACGTTTGCAATCATTATCGGCGCTGTTTAGTGCGTAAAATTTTTCTTTTTTTAACCATACTTTCTGTTAGCGCAAGTGATCTTTAGAGCGCCATGAGTAACGAATAATCCGTCGCTGTGGTAGCACGTGCTTAAAAGTCTGTAATCGATTGCCGCGTAACATTGATGGAATATGCATCCCTACCGCGCCAGCAGCGAATACGTGTGCCGCAGTGTGAGTGTTGTTACTCCCTAGATGACTAGACCTTTGGCCCTCAGCAGTCTAAGTGTACACCATATGGGCGACATATTGGTCATCCAATATATTTTCCTACGCCTCTTGAACTTCAGCAACGAGTTTCATGGTAAAATAATTGCAAACGTGAAGCGGAAGACTACCTATTAATTGTAATTACGCAATATGGTAGCCGTAAATCTAAACCATAAATGATTTTGATTGACCAAAAGTCGTCCAAACGAAACCAAATTAGGATGACTATTAGTCCAACTGTATGCTTATCTAATGCTACCTCACCATTATCGCGAGGTCGCTACTGTCGGAGACTCCATACTTCAAACACAATCCCCAGAGTCAAACGATATTACGACCCACATGCGTCCAATTACATCGGCAATAAACATGCCACTGATTGCGCCTATATAAAACGAGCACGAGCCTTGGAGCCGTGTTCTATGACAACCCACCTGAGTAGTATTACGTTGACACCAAATGTGCCACTGATGGAGCCGCCATCCAAAGATAGCGAGCCTTGGATTCCTGTGCTATGACAACCCACCTGAGTCCCATTAAGTTGACGTAAATTTGCCACTGATGGAGGTGATATCCTAAGGTCACGACCGTTAATGCCGTGTGATAATACAACTTACCTGGGTCCTATTACCTTGACAACAAATGTTCCACTGAAGGAGCCAATATACAACGAGCACGAGCCTTGGAGCCCTGTCCTATGACAACAAACCCAACCCCAATAACGTTGACACAAAATGTGCTACTCATGAAGCCCATATACAAAGAGCACGAGCCTTAGAGCCTTGTGCAATTACAACCCACCTGGGTCCTATTAAGTTGACACCAAACCTGCTAATGATAGATTCGCTATCCTTAGGTAAGGAGCCTTGAGCTACTACAACGCACCTGGGTCCTATTACGTTTACACCAAATGTGCTACTGATGAAGCCTATATACTAAAAGCACGAGCCTTGGAGCCGTGTGCTACTACAACTTACCTGGGTCCCATTACGTTGACACTAAACACGCAACCGATGGAGTCTATATACAAAGAGCATTAGCTTTGGAGCCGTGTGCCAGTTACAGCCCACCTAGGTCCTATTGTGTTGACACCAACTGTGCCAATGATGGATCCGATATCCTTAGCTAAGGAGCCTTGTGCTCTTACAACGAACCTGGGTCCTATTA